>JAAEAF010002539.1:0-138023 GCA_011037195.1 Triatoma infestans | reverse complement strand
AAAAAAGAAATTTCCCCCCCAAAAAATGTTTTAATTAATAGTGATTGTAATTTATGTGCAATAGTAAACAAAGTTTGAAGAAAATCGTTGGAGCCGTTTTTGAGAAAATCACGAAAAACTGAAAAAAAAATAATTTTTTTTGATAAAGTCGTACTTCCAGTTTCTGAAGTTTGCCAATAAAATCTGGCACGACCGCGCAATATTTCCTCTTACTAGGAATTATTATTATTAGAATATTAGGATTCCTCTTGCTAGGATATTATAATTTAATATATATATTATTTATTAGAAATTACATTGGAAATTGGAAAATGCAAGAATTTTTCAATTTGAAGAGACATTCAGAGCAGAAAAAAAAAATCGAAAGTTTTACTCAAATAAAAAGCATCAAAAAATAGACCACTGAAACATTTAAAAATTGAATAGGGGTACTAGCTATATTTTTAATATATCATCCAGAAATTTTTCTAACGCTACCTATGAATAACTGCATAGATTTTTGCTGCATATTCTTTTAAGTTTTTGTAACATTATTATTATTATTTTTTTTAAAGGTAATGACAAAAGCATACATTTCATTGCTAGCGAAATATACTTGTCATGCAGTTAATAAAGTGGTGCATTATATAACAACATGGAATTCAAAACCAAAAGCTTTATCTTTGTCACCATTTTCAGATACGATTTATCTTCATATTTCCAAGTATATTTTGTTGAAATCTGATGAAGAACCTTTAAAATTGGTTTGTTGTTATTTTATTTATTAATTTTGTATATAACTATGTCTTAGTTTATATGGAGTTAAAGTTTGTCGAAAGAAAAGCTGGGCAAAAATTATTTGAAATGACAATTTCAAAATAATTTACTTGAAATTAGTTTGAACAAATTCTCTTCGGTTGTTATTATTATTAAAATTTATTCAGAACTTAAGTTAATTTCATTAGAGATATTTTCCGTGATAGCCTACTTCTTTTTGTGGTCATCGACTGGTTTCGGGCGTTCGCTCATCACCAGGATTTTTTGTTAAACAGTGTAATAACATAGACTTGCACAGAGCAAATACATTTGGTATCACTCTGTGATTCATACACTCACTTGCTTTGTGCAAGTCTATGTTATTACAGTGTTTAACAAAAACATCCTGATGATGGGCGAACGCTCGAAACCGGTAGATGACCACAAAAAGAAGCATGCTATCACGGAAAATATCTCTGATGCTTTCCAGCTCTGCGGAACCAAGCACAACAGCATAAGTTAACTGATAATATACATTTTATATAAACCAATATAAACGCTAGTTACGTTTGGCGGAAGTTAATAAAACAAGCAAAATGTTGGTTGACTGGTACCAAAGAAAAAACTTTTAAAAACATTATAATTTTAATGCCTGAAGATTTTTTTTTTTTTTTTTAATTTAAGGCGCGTCAACATCTATGGTCATTGCGCCTGGAGCCTTCTCAGTGCACTGCCGGCCTCCGTACAGTATTCTCTCGTTACAGACAACACTGTCCATCACCGGACAGTGAGCTGTAGAGGCTCCTAGGAAGAAAAAAATCTAAGGTTAGCACAGCTGGACTCGAACCGCTTGGGAATCCAGTACGCTAACCAGTTAGCTAATCCCTTCCCTCCTGACGATTTGAAAACTTTTTCATTTTTAAAGTTTATTCTATCGACTTTTTGGTCGCCTTTGGTGTGCTTCCTCAGCATCTGTTAAGAAGCGGTAGAGTTATATGCTAGAAAGAGGTTATTGTGCCAATAATATTTATATCAGTATTGTAAAATGGTTGTTATGGTTGGGTCATAAAATTTTCACCGCGTTTCGGCAAATTTATTGCCTTCTTCTGGGTACCATTTAAAAAAAAAAAATAACCTGAAGAAGGCAAATTTTACCCTGCAGAAGGGAATAAATTTGCCGAAACGTCGGTGAAGATTTGAAAAAAGTTTTTTTTTTTTAATGACCGAACCTTAACAACCATTTTACAGTACCAAATACAGCTGGCCGTAACGAACATCAAAACATTTATATCAATATAAGTATTTATTTTATCTTACATAAATATTTAGATATTATAAATTTATAATAATATTTCTGTTTTCTGTTTTTAGATAAACTTAAATGATAAAATGGTGGTTGACCTATGTTTAAATCAGTGTATATTTACAATTTGTCAATTATCATTAATCGGACAAGCATTAGATGAGAATATAATCAGATCAATAAATATTGTTAAACATCTTATTAAAGCCACAACTAAACTTCCACTTACACATCCACAATTAATAAACGATTTTCATCCAGTAAGAATTGTAGATGGTTCTTCGAATCTCACTTTACTTGTGACGGCAATTGTGCAAAATTCTTGTTCCAAAATATCGGATTCAATTAAGTATCCTTATACGAATAGGTCAGTTAATAATTTAAAGCGAATTATTGAAGTTTTTAACAGTTTTTTTGATTGCTTAATTTCTGTGATTTTTTTTTTTCAGACTTTTCTTTGAATTGAAATATGCAAAGAATAAAAAATATAGATTGGAACATTGTTCTGGACTGGACCAGTTGTTAATCAATTTTCCGTTGAGTAGAGATCATGTAGAAAAACTTATAGAAATAATTTTCAGTATGAAGCCAAAGTAAGTTGTACTCAGTTTCTTGTTATCCTTTCTCGTATCCCTAGTAAGGGAAAATATTTAATCATGTCAAATTTCAGACCGGATTACACTTTGAGGACCTCTGAGTCCAAAAATGTGTTTTTTAGGAAATAGTCTCTGTGTATATTGTGAACAGCATAGCTGAAAATCCTCTCTCATCCGTGCATTGCGAATCCGATCGTTCCTCGTTTTTCTCATGAACATCTTTCAGATTTTTTTTATAATAATACTGCGAAGTAGATAGTGTTGTAGAGGCTTAATTTAGTGCCTGATCTTAGTTATCTATTGTCCATCAGAATTATGCGTTTCAAACAAATACAGCATTTGCTATTCCTATTGTTGAAGATTGTTTCCGAAAGCTCGATTGATATTCTTTGATCACACCTGTTTCAATGATCCACTTTGTCAATCTGTTTGCTATGACTGCAGAATACATTTTACCTACTCTGTTATTGAACGAGATGCCACGATTATGCCAGGATAGTCACATCACTCTTCTTGTACAACGGATATATCAGAAACCTCCTAAAAGGTGGGGATAAATAATAATTATAATAAAAAATATATCAAAAAGATGAATATAATTTCACCATATTTAAACATATATGAAACTTGTGGTTTCAAGAACGGGAGGACGATCGTTCATGATGATATTAGCCACACCAAGAAGCAAGACAATTGCCATAGCAATAAAACGTCTTTTTATTGGTATCCTGATTTATATATCCATGAAGTGTAAGTGGGTTAGTTAAATTAGCGCTATTCTCCACATTTTTGGGCGGCATCCTGCTATTGTTACACACGTGTACAGCATTCATTCTTATGGAAAACTCTAATAATTTATTTTAATTGCAAAACATTGATTAGAAGTCCGACTAAAACTGATAATGGGTTGTCCTATGTCTTTTATAGGTTTCCTTAGGTTTTTTTATCAGATAGGATTTCTGTTCAGGTCCTATTGTAGGAATTTTGGAATGGTAAAAGAAAACCTCACTCTTTAAATTATGCTGCACGCATGGACTGTAAATTCATTTTAAGATTTTGCTCCAGGTGTTCGGAATTGGCCCTTCCAAATAGTTGGACAATTGCAATAATAATAATTTTATTGCCTATCCATACTATATTTTTTTTTTTCAGATATTTTTATGTAAACAATGAACTTACACCTTGGGCATATTTATTGGAACATCTTTTAAGTAAAGCTGCAGAATTTGAAATTATTATATCTGATGAATCTTTAATAAAGTTATGTGAAATAATTTATGAATTAGACAAGGCAGAATATATTTTAACACAAATAAACATAGAATTACACAATTATTTGGTGAAATCTAAGACAGAAATTAGTGGTATTCTTTTTGATAAATTATCAGGTAAAATATTGACCTTTTTCTTTCTCTTAAAAAAAGGGAATTACTTTTCTTTCTTTCTTTTTTATAAGGTATTCATAATTAGTCTATTAAATAAAAAATGTTTTATTGTCGATTTATTATTTTTTACAGAATTATTTCTTAGTCTTTGTACGAGTAAGCATTGGTATGAGGAACTTTGTGTATTTTTAATGAACACCGTAGGTCAAGAGCTCACAGAACTTCCACAGGTTATAACTATTGAACGAGCTATAATATTGATTGCATCTGTCACATATGAAAAAAAGTATTTTAAACATATATTATCCAGCCGATACAGTGAAATTTTAATAGCATTTTGTACACATCCAACACCTTCATGGTTAACTGATTTAGCGAAAATTGTGCAACCATATATGTGTAAGTGCTTATTTCACTGAGTATACCACTTGGTTTACTAATAAGTTCACTACTATAATTTTTGTTTACTATTTTATTTTCTTTTATAGCAAATAAATCTTGCGATAAAGTTTGTAAAGATATTAATAAATTATCAGATCAAGTTGTCATATCAAAAGATTCTCTATTATTGTTAAAAGAAATTTTTTACAAATCACAACAAAATCCATTGTTTTTATATTTATTAAACAATTGGTTAACTGAAAGTTCACAAAAATCAGATCACAGTCAGAGGTAAGAGCAATTTTCGAATTTCTGATATATTTGAAGCCACTAGGTTGATATCGATTAAGTTATCGATCAGAAGGTATACCAGCTAATTGTTAAACAAACTGCGAACGGAATGTACTTCTTTGTTTTACCTTATTTTCTCAAAAAAAAATTTTTTACGATTTGCTTTAAAGTTGAAATATTTATCACGTTTATTACAAATTTTTGTTTTTTGGACACTGTCGAATTTAATGGAGTTCTGAAGGAAGGTGATAATAAACTGGATTCATAAGAGTGTTCTAGAAGGCTATTAACAAATATTTCTTGTTCGTCCACTAACAATAAATTTAAGTACTATTAAAAGTGTAAAAATTTCAATTTTTATTATATCTATCGGGAATAAATGTGATAATTAATATGAAAACAAAGAGAAACTTGCGAGAGTTCTTTATATTAGTTTTTTTGGGGTTGAAAAATTGTGTTGCTCTCTTATCCGTTTTTCGAAAAGTTTTCGCCGACAATGCATAATTTTATGTGATAAATGTTGACAATTAGTCAACATATACAAACATAGCGTCATATTAATCAACATACCGTAAATAAAATATATTCCATATCGAGGTTTCGAAATCCATTATTCAGAAATGTATTACTTAATCGATTGGTTTTTTTTTTGTCCCTCTTTTCCAGTTTTGCAACTATTTTCTTTACAGTTCGAATGTTTACAACTAATACTATGTCACTTTTATTTGCAAGTATTCAGGAGAAAATCCGTTTCATACAGCTCTGGGATACAATGACGTTTGTCTGTAAATTCTGATTTTTTTATTTTTTTATTTCGCCACTTACACCACTACTAAGGAAAATTAAATATGTTAAACAATTTCCAAGCTTGCATAAAATACATCATATCGATAGGAAAAATTATATATAAACTACATCAAGTACTAACGCGAGAAGTATAGAAAGAGAAAAAGAAGATTTTAATTTATTTATTTTATTTTTTTAAATGAACTTTCATTATGTATTATTTTTTGTATGCCTAAAGCGATTTTTTTCGTTTGCCAACAGCGAGGCAATATGTCAAACATTTTCTACACTAGCATCCTCTGTTGAAAATTTGAATCATCTTCAAAAATTGGAAAATGATGTTATTCAGTATTTAATATTATATGGTATGAAAATTCCATCTGCTGTAATGTTAGATCATCTAACAATCTATGTAAAAACAACCCAATTAAGTTCACCACCAAATCATATTCTGGAGCTTATTTGGTCACATACTCGTTTCATTAATATTTTTGTGGAATCTAGTGACGTTAAAAGTATGTCAAAAGAATTTTTTTAAAGAACTAAATTGCTATTATTAAGGATTATTACATTTGTTCTTTTTTTTTGTTACTATTTTTTTTATTACTTACAGTTAGTCTTCTTTTGTTGATTATGGAACTGTTTAAAATGGATAAAAGTTTAGTCAAGGAAAAGTATCTGCCTTTATTCTTATCGGCTTATCAAGCTTCTTTAAAAAAAAGTGATCAAATTATTTTGGAGGTAATATAATGTCTATATAAAATAATTTGTATATAAAAAAATAATTTATATAATAAAATAGCAATTTTGTTTTTTTTTATGTTTAGATATTACAATTGTTTGAATCTTGTGGTGTAAATATGAATATTTGTAAACCATTCTTATGGGGTGAATCTGCTATCGAACATTATGCTATTAAACAAGGTCCTAAACCATCAAAAGGTCATCCTACTTTAACATTGGATCATTTAAATATGGATATGGTTAAAAACACAATTACAAATTTTCCATTAAATAGAAAACTGGAGGTAACCCTTCTTTCTAATTTATTATTAAATTTTATTGATATGCAATATATTATTAAATTGGTTTTCAGCAAAAGAAAATTAATATTGATTTATTAATTTTTTTGAGTTTCCCCATTAACAGGGTACTTGTGTAGTAGAATTTGAAAATGTTTATGATCCAGCATTCATATTACCAGTACTACATCAAGTACTAACGCCCGATAATAATATACAAATTAATCCTTGGAGAGTATTTCATTGTGGTGCGATGGCATTAACTTTGGCATCACTTGGCAGTAACTGTAATGAAATAAGAGCAGCCGCTTGTCTTGTTATTCAAAAAATCCATGGCAGTAATCATAAGTTAGTAATCATAAGTCTCTTACAATTTTCTAATAATATTACAAAGCCTTATAATAGATCCAAGACTGAAAAGTAAACATTTTCCAGGAAAAAAGATGCCCTAGTGTGGTACCATTTCATTGAAGCAATTCGCCAAGGATTAGCAGAATTAAAAGAAATAAATCGCTCTAGCGGAAATCAAGTTCCAAAAGTCTCTTGTATAGTTTCAACATTTTTAGCCAGAGCATCGTTGATAATATTTGATCCAACACATTATTTATATAGACAGATACAAAATTTTATTTATGCTCGACCAGCTATGAATTTAAAAACTATTCCAGCTTTATTAGAAATTTTTCATAGTAAAGAAGAACATTATAGGTTTTGCTTTTTAATATAATTTAATTTTGTTGTTTTGATTTTTTTTTTTTTTTCAAATTTTTCAATGATTCTGTTGCATTTCGTTTAATTCTTAGATTACATCAACAGTGGATATTAGAAGTGATACGTGATGGAATAAGAGAAGCTTCAGATCTGCAGCTAGCTTTTAAATGCAATGTTTTGAAATTTGTATTAGTATTTCATTCGAGTTGTTTATCTAACAAGGAGATAAAGGTAATTGAATTAAGATTTTTTTTTTCATACTACTTTATTCCACATTTGACATACTACTTTATTCCATATTAAATATTTGATACTAAATATGTTTAATCAGACTTTATTCCTCAATAAATTGCTTCTCATTATTTTCATTATAATGAATATAAAAAAATTATATTAGCGAATAGTTTTTAATTAAAGAAATTAGCAATAATTAGTAAATTAGTTTTAGTATAAGAACGAGTTTATAGAAACTCTTATAGTATTTGAGTTTTTTTTTTTCTTTTTTTCTTAACAGGTATTAATAGAAGAAATAATAGCTAAATGTCTTAAATATGCTGACAAGGAAAGACATTTCTTAATAAATAATTACAGCATAATACCTTGGTTGGAATCAAGTGGAAAATCCCCATTTATATTGGAACATTTACCACAGAAGTTAACTTCTCAGTTTAAATCATTAGTAACATATGTTTGTAGAGACTTAAAGGAAATGGAATTGGATGATAGTTATAACAAGACAGAAAATCAAAAATGATTTTCTAGTAATAAAGCCGAAAACTCTTTTCAGTATAATCTTCGTAATGTTAAAAGGGAAGGGATTAGCTCAGTGGTAGCGCGCTGGACTAGCAACGCGGAGATCACGGGTTCGAATCCAGCCGTGCTACCCTTAGATTTTCTCTTCCTAGGAGCCCCTACACTCATTGTCTGGTGATGGACAGTGTTGTCTGTAACTGGAGAACATTGTCCGGAGGCCGGCAGTGCACTGAGAAGTCTCCGGGCGCAAATGACTTCAGATGTCGAGACGCCTTAAATTAAAAAAAAAAAAGAAAAAAAAAGTAATGTTAAGATATTGTATATAATTGTAAAGACCATAAAGTTTTATTTTGTAATTAAAAAAAAAAAAATTAAAATGACGTGTTTATACTTGCCTAATGTCATTTACCTTCTTCTGTTTAAAACCGTATGAAATATTTCTTTTCCCTGTATTTAAAATTGATTATTTTTGTATAATTGACTTCAAAAAGATAAAGTCAAATAAAACCTCATTTTGTAACAGAATGTCAGATAATCATTCCTACTACTTGCATTACTATTTCACACCTACAACATGTTTTAAAAAATATATGTATATTGAGTCCCAAATTAATTCGTATTCTCTTATTGGTGTAACAGAGAGAATATTGCGATTGTTTCAACTTTTCGGAACTGACATTATTATTTTTATAAAATAGTAAATAGATCTTCTGAGGCCCTCGAGTTCAATAAAAATGATAGGTCTCTGAATCTGCGATTCTGAAATGTTTCAAAAATGAAAGAGCGCACGAAACTCTTACAACGATCCTTCATTTAGGTATTAGCAGTGGTTTTGAAAGAAGCATTTAGTAACAATCCGTCAAAAGCAATCTAACTTTATTGAATGTTGTAAGTTTTCGTTGTTTTTTTTCGAATGAAGCACAATTTTCCTTAAATTTCATATTTATCTTCACATATTTCGGCATATTACTTTTATTGGATACATTTGTTTTTGGAAATTGTGGTTTGGGTTTCTTGGGAAGCGATGAAACTAGGCTTTATTTTAAAGCGTCAAATCAATATGTTATATGCTCGCTGAAAACTTTGTAGTTATTTATAAGCTTTAGTATAATTTATTTTCAATTACCAATTGTTATCAATCACGAAAGCCCAAGTCAGTACAATTAATAATTACTTATCAATTAAAACATTGCTAATAAAACTCAAGATTTAAAATTACAGAATATTTATTTTTTCCAAAAAAAAAATAATGCGTTAATTATAACTTCACTTAGTTCTTAGCAATAAATCTGTTTAAGATTTAACCAATCATTAAACCAAGTCAAACATTTCAACCAAGATTTTTTTTACGGCGTTAAAGTCACTGAGAATTGTAACATCTAGTGGGTACAGTTTGTATGCCAAAACTATTTTATTTATATCTTAATAATGTATTTATTGTTTATCGTATTAGTAATGAATTATCGAGGTGATCAGCGATCTAAATTCCATGTGAAAGTTGTTACACAGCTACTCATTAGTTTTATTTTAGTTTACCCCCTCTTTGTAGTGATATTTTTTTTAGTTCAAAATAGCCTCTACGTCTCATACAAAACGTTAGTGAATTGTTCATTACATTAAAAACAAAAAGAAAAAAATTGTTTTTACTATTAACCTCTGAAAGGACGTTCTAAAGTGGAATACATTATAGTGTGTGAACTAGATTTGTGATAGTGCTCTCTGAAGGGGGCAATTATGAAAGAATGCAAGACAAATTTACAGAGCGGTATGGGCTACAAAACTTATGCAAAGTGTAATCTAACCTGTTGAATAACAATTTTTAGATGAATGTCATTTTAATTTTTCAGAATATATCTGTCGCTACCCACGAAATATTAGAGTAAAATTACAGGTACTTGTTCCTTTTTTTTTTTATAAATGAAATCTTTTTGTGAAGGTTATGTTTCTTTTCATGTAGACTGTTATAATGGATAAAAAAAATACAAACCTATTTATTTCTTGAATTTAATAAACAAGTAGTAAATATTCCTTAGAATTAAACATAATGGATTAAATGAAATTGACTTTTATATCGAGTCATTTTGTAACATAAATTAAATCTAGAATAAGTGAGCTAAGTTTAATAAGAATTCACTCATTATTTTTTACACATCCTTTGAACATATCAATCGAATAAAATCGCAAAATATGCTCTTAGATGATTGCATGTAATGTTGGAAGAAGAACTTCGAGCCGCCTCAGCTAGTGGTATATTACATGATGTAACTTCACTTTTGAAAAAAGGAGCTATATTTTCTGCGGATTCGGTAAGTTGTATTTGTTATTTTACCCAATTTCTGTGCATTAGAATATTTCGAAATATGGAGTAATGCATTTATATTTGCGATTTTTAGTGTGGACGTACTCCATTGCATTTAGCTGCAGCTTGTGGCCATAAAGATATTGTTGAAACTCTTGTACATCCGAAGTATATCAATGCAACTGATAGTGTAAGCTAAAAATTGCTGCGAATGTAAATATAAAATGTATAAGTAAACAAATTTGTGACGTTCATTGATTTAAATTGAACAGGTTGGCAGAACCCCACTTCAGATAGCAGCAACAGGTGGCCATGTAGAGGTCGTACGTGTTCTTTTGAAAAATGGTGCAAATCCAAATTCAAGAGATAAACTGGTATGCTATATGATTGTATAAATTTTTAGCACTTAATTCGTCGTGAATACTTTGATTAGAAACCAATACTGCTGGATTTGATATGTCCTACTTTTTATTTTTGATCTACCGAAAGGGAATATTGTATGTATTGGCATTTTGAAATGGGTTTTCACCCAGAAATACATGTTTTGAAACACTTAAAAAACAAAGATATTATAAGAAGCTTTCCTCCTAGTGTTCGTTTATAAAAAAAAAATAGCTATGGGTTTCTACCAACGTTGTAGGTTTCTATTAAAATCAGTCATTCGAACATCGGATACTATAGTGAATGTATTTTTCACTTATCTTCAGATCCAACGGTTACTTTATTAAACTTCGCATATAGCAATGGCTTCGCGTGACAATCAGGTGTAGGGGCCATATATTATGTTCAAATCAAGTTTTTGCCTGTGTAAATACATTTGATTTTCTCGACTATTATAACTATACCCAAAGATTACGAAAATTAGTGGAGAACTAATCTTATTCAATTGCAGTGCCTGCAGTAGTTGCGAAAGGTAAGCACTAGTTTTTCCAGTATCCCCCTATCACTTTCATAGGTTTTTCATTTTATTTGCTCGAACTTCATTTATTAAACTTTCACTTTCTAGGAAACTAATTTTTACCTATATAAACAGTATTACCATGATTTTTCTTTTGTTATTTGATTAATTTTCTTACACTCCGTTGACTATTTTTATGTTTGCAGGGAACTTCTGTTAGCCGGTGCAAATTCAGAACAATGTAGAGCGTAATTGTCATTAATTCCCTTTCTTTGTAACCTAACTTGATCCTAAAAAGTCGATACTTTAACGTTTCATCTCCTCAACCAGCTCTAACTCCTTTCCAGATAATGATTTAATGTTCCATGTTGCCAGACGTAAGTCCTTATCCCTTTTTTTCCTATGTTGCCATGTTCCTTTTTTTGTATGGTTAATTTATATTTGTTTCGTCTATTTATTGAGAATGACCTTTGGATACGAATAATATATAATATAGAACCAATCTGGGTTTCTCACTTTGTCCAATACGTGCAACAAAAACCTACAAAACAAGCAGAAATTTTCTCAGTCAAAAACCGTCGTGATACTGCGCTTTTATAAAAGATAGCTAAATGTCATTGACATTTCTTCAATGATATTTATTTTAAGGAAATTATAGTTAAGTTCTGATTTTAGCGTTGTTTAATGTGAAATTTCAAAATTTTATGGTTAATGATGGATTTCTGCGAAGAAAATATGATATTTTTTTAATCTGAAATTGGAATAAGAAAATGTTTGTTTCAAATTTTACTTTTTTGTCCTAGTTTTAAGATACCTTGAAATAGTATAAAATGTATGACAGGTGCTTTTATTTGTATTGTTATTACTTTCAAGCACGGGAATACGTCTCTTCATGAAGCTAGCTGGCATGGTTTCAGCCAGACAGTCGCTTTACTTACTGAGCATAAAGCGGCCACCGACGTGAGGAATAGTGCTGGCTTTGCCCCATTACATTTGGCATGTCAGAATGGACATAATCAAACTTGCAGAGAACTTCTTTTGGCTGATGCAAATCCAGATATTCAGAACAATGTAGGGCATAATTGTTGTTATTAATTGTTTAGATTTAAAGTTTTTTAATTAACTATCTAGCTTTTTTTTCTGTATTTAGTATGGAGATACAGCTCTCCACACAAGCGCTCGTTATGGTCATGCTGGTGTAGCTAGAATTTTAATAAGTGCTTGTTGCAGAGTTTCAGATCAAAATAAAGTAAGTAATCATTTGTAAATCAAGTTATTAGTGAATTTTTAAGGTTGGTTTTAAAATGTAAGTTATTGCGCACAAGTGAGCTAGAAATCTCCATTGAGTGAAATGGCAAGCCACGTTTTTAGGAAACTTGGAGCCCTTGTGGTCATTCTTGCCTTACAATTTTTATACAACCTCCCTAACAAACACACACTTCACATATGGCTGTTGGAGTTATTATGTGAAACTATCTGTGGGTGCAAGGGAAGGAATTAGCCACCGGTCTCGCTGGACTGGACCTCCCTGGAGGCCCTGGGTTCGAGTCCAGAGTGGTGTCCTTAGATTTTCTCTTGCTAGGAGCCTCTACAGCTCATTGTCCGGTGATGGGCAGTGCCCTGAGAAGGCTCCGGTAGGCAGAATAGACTTTTAGGTCGCAGTGCAATATCCCTTTTTACAATCCATGTAACTTTGGGTGAGCAACTCATAGTTAAACTCTTATCATCATTTGTACTCACTCTTGTACCGCCAAATTTGTTCAAAACACAAACATAGACAAGCACGGGACCCAAGTAGATTTTTCTAGTAACAGTGAATTTTGCTTTGTATACACACCTCTATAGAACTAGATAAACAACAGAATACAGAGTGCTAAGCTTAATGATAGTCTTAAAATGACTGACAACAGTTTTTGATTTCATTGATCAGAAAGTCGTAAGTAAAGAGGTAATTCCAGTAAAATACTATTCATTAGTAAAATTCGTTATTAACTTTTTAGATTACCGATTTACGTTGAAATCTTCCTTTAGCTTTAATAAATTTATCAATGCTTAAGGATTTTAACCAAGTTATCTTTTCGTATCTTTACTTAATTTATTGCACATAATTTGTATTCTATTTTTGTAGTTTGAAAATTGGTTATATTCTCCAAAGCGCACTAAATTTTTAATTTGAATATTCTCAGTTAAGGATAACTGCAGGATATTGATTTTTTTTTTTTAATGCTGGACTTAATTTTTATTATTGTTATTTATTAATCAATTTCCTATAGAAATTCAATATTATATTTGAAAAATCAATAGAAATCGAAATACTAAAAAGAATTTGGAAATAGTAGCAATATCTCCTGTCGCATTTGCAATAAACTTTTTTTGTCTTAATGTAGGAGTGAATTCCTCAGGTTTATAGTTATTTCTTCATGAAACTATAACTGTGCAATCGTTAACTAAGCATTGCTTTTAATTCCGCATCAGAAACTGTGAATCTTATCTAGCACTATCATCAACCAGCGGTATAACGACAAATATTGTGTTTGAATTGTCTATTAAATTTTGTTCACTGGTTCTATTTTCTTTTTTTCACTGGATTGAATGATGAAATATTTTATTTCAGAACGGTGATACCCCGCTGCATATTGCAGCTGCAATGGGACGCCGAAAATTAACAACGATATTGTTAGAAGCGGGTTGCGATAAATCAATTAGAAATAAGGTAAATATATTACCTTATATTTAAAAATTTAAGATATATTTCAAAATATATTACTAATTGTTTTTTCCCTTTTTTAAAAAACTTGTTATCTACTACAGCAATATGAAACTGCTTGTGATATTGCAACAAGAAAAGATTTAAATGAAATAATTATAATTCTACAAAATGTGAAACCAAATAAGACTAGCAAAAAGAAATCAAAGAAAACTAGTGAAACTTCTGATTCAGATAAAAAGAGCAAAGATATAGTTGGAGTGGCTCATGATCCGGTAAGTTGGGCGATTGAATTTTATATATATTAAAGAAGTTGTTAAATTTTATTTCATAATATTTGAAAAAGAATATCTTTAATTTTTTTTTTATGTTTAGAGAGCTTGTGGTAGTGCAGTACGCTGGTCGCCATATGGATGTCATTATTATCCAGATCCAAACGCATTTCCGCAGCCAAGATTAGATTCGTTACCTGGAGAACCTCTTAGTAAAGGAGAACAGTATTATCTAGACCTGGCTGGAAACATTAGAAAGGTTTTATTCCCTAAATGATCTAAAGTTTACAATACATGATTTCATTCTTTAATGATTGATTATATTATAATAAATGGAAATATTGATGTTGGACTGTATAAATAAAAAAAAAACTCAAGTTTCACAACGTTTCGACAAATATAATGTCATTTATTATATAGCAAAATAACAGTTTAGTCACAGTACAACCCACTCCCTATTATTTACCTTACCATCGCTATTTCTGTACTGATTTTATAACATGGTGTATGTTTTGGACTTTATCCCTATTAGTATTATTATAAACATTTTTGCATGCTGCTTTAAGTTATGAAGAGTTTTGTGTTAATCAGGAAGTATTCGAACAAATCGCTGGTTGGTCGAAATCCGAACAAATTTTATTTTTTGTAGAACGCTCTTTTATGTCCAAATCCGAAGTATGGCCATTTCCTAGCTTTTGTCTCTCAAATTCTGGTTTTGTTTTTACAATAGCCCTGTCAGACCACTAATAATTAAATAAATTTAATAGTGATGCAAGTTCATAACGATTTTTTTTCTTTTCCTAGCTCCCCTAATGGATACACTAGTTTCCACTAGGGGATTCTTTAATGAATCTCGAGGAAGCATAGTCTTCCATCTGGGCACATCATAACTTTTACTAAAAGAGGGAATGAAAGAGATATCAAGTCCTTCCGTGTGGGTTTTTTCTTTTGATCTTTAGCAGTTGGTTAGGTATTAAACATAGTTTCTTGTAATTACATTTAAATATATAATCATCCCATTTACTTCCATTTAAAGGCGAGGTGGCGAAAATAGCAGTTAGGGCTGATGTAAAGAGAGTCCCATCTAGGATCCACTAATGCATCTATCCTAGAATGAAGTAGGTTAAAGATTAATCTGCTAGTTAGATTTTGGCCCAACAATTGGTTAGAATTGGCACAATAATTAATTTTGCTTAATTGATGCAATTAAACATCTAGTTTCGACGAATAGATTAAAACTTAATAAAAATGGCATACTTAGTAGTAAACTCATAATTAAATTACATAATTACAGTCAGTTATTTGATGTAGCTTCACTAGGTACTTATTTTAAGGCACTTCCTTTTTCGCCTCATTAAGTCCTCTCTAGATTGCTCCTGAAAAAAAAAATAAATCACTAAGTTAAATTCTAATTAAACTGGTTTTTTCTGTTAGAACAGAATCCTTATTTCAGATTTTAGCTAATTTGACAAGATGTCAAGTTATTCAAGCTTTTACATCTTACGCATTTTCAATATCGAAGGGTAAATTCCAAATACTTCCCAGTTTTCAAATAGTAATTCCCAAATTTTATTAGTTTTCTAACAAAGCTAGATGTTAAAGTAAAAGAATTACTGATAATTACATAAGGAAATCCATTTGTAATAATTAATTAATATTTCAATTTTTGTTTAATAAATTATTGCAATGAGCATATTGTTAAACAATCATGTATTTGGTGTGATCGATCTGAATTCGATTCTGGTGGAGGCTTAGTCGGTGTTGATCCAGGCATCATGAATAAAAGCACAGAACTACAGCTAGTTGCAGATCCAGGGTGTGAAATTCAAAATAAGGCAAAATCAATCGCAACATTTAGATATTTGTCTCCCATTAGAAATTGTTATTTTTCTGTCGGAAATTGACTCTTCATGATGATTGGTAGAAGTATTTTTGTTTAAGTTTATAATTGATTCGATACTTTGATTTTTGCAATTTTTCAGGGACCTGTCGGTGTAGGCTTAACTTGCTACTGTGCAAACTTCCTGCGTGATATGGAAGCACGATTGGAGAAAAGTAATAGTGAACTGCGTAAAAGAATAAGGAATACACGATGTGAACTGGAACAACGAGTTACAAGAACGGAGGGTTTACTAGCAGAGTGGTTAGGCGCTACTACAGTAGGTTGTGGTGAAACAAGACAGTCTCGTAAAGGTACTAAAAGTTCACGTACACATCGTCGTCGCGGGCGATCACATAGCCTAGACTTGTTGAGCAATGCAGATGTTGGAGAAGCAACAGCTAGTAGAAGGTCCAGTCTGGTAATGCAACCGGAGAAAGAGGATAAAAAAGAGAAAGAAGAATCTGAAGCAGTGGAAGCAAATCAAATATTAGAGACTGAATTATCAGAGAAAATGAACGAGCTGTCCGTTTATGAAGATGATGTGAAATCTATGCAAGGAAAAGAGGAAGATGAAGAAGAAGAAGGGAGGCTATGGGAAACTGCTACCCCACCTTATAGTGAAATAGAGAAACTTCCTTATAGATCACGGGTTGGTGTTTACAGCCCAACATTTATGGGTTTATCAGGTTAGTTTAGATGTCTTGAATTACGTATTTCAATGACCGAATAGGTTTATCTTTCAACTCTAGACCATGAACCCCAATGCTATTTCCAGATTATAGTAGAGTGGGTCTCTTTACTTTAAAAACATTTCTTTGGCCAGCCCTCTTCTATGATCTTTGAACATGACGATACCACTGTAGAGGCTGGATTTTTAATCTATCGACTGCGGTTCATTTTCTACAATTCCGCCCGGAAATTTATGATTCACCTCTGATCTGAAGAGACTTCAAACTATGTTTCCGGATTAGAGCATCTATTAATTGTCAAAATTAGTCGATAGGTAGTCATCAGTTCAACTAAAATTGAGAATACCTCTAAGTAATCACCTGAGGACTGAGCCCCTTCGTTTCTAGTGAAATTTCCTTTCTTCCTTAAATAACCAAATCGCAACCTTGAATACTCTGTTACCTAACACTCGTAGCATTATTAAACCATTACTTTTTCTTTCTTTTTTAATTCTATAAAAATAAAAATTATAAGTTATTTTAAAGTATAAGTAATTTTATCCTATAAAGTGGCTTTAAGCAAAGATATAAGTACTTAAAGTGATTGACGAACCTAATTTCACATCAGATCATGGCCCTCATCTGTCACAAGCAAATACTGAGATTTGGAAGTTTTCCACTTTTATAATTAAAGTGTCACTTCCTCATTAGATCCTTAAACCCTTGAAGTCCTGACTTGAATATCCTGATCGACAAATAGGAGAGAGTCCTCTTCTTTTTTTTTTAATGAAATGAAATGTTTTGGTGTTATTCAAAAAGTCCAAAGTAAAATTCCTTTTAAAATGAAAAATTGAAAGGTAAAATTCTAAGTATAATTTTTTTTTTCTTTTTCTTTTTTAGATCAAGAAGAAATCGATAACCAAAAAAATAGTCAAAGTAAATTTTGCGTGCCAGAAAATGTAAATAAAATAAGTGAAAAAAACTTTGTATCTCAAGAAGGCCATAATTTGCAAGGTTCAAATTTAGTTTAAGTAATTAATTTATTAATTTATAAAAGAAAAGAATGTTTTTTTAAACAGTTATAAAATATTTATTAATTTTATAAATGTTATTATATCATATTAATATATATATTTATGAACTATTTTTCTTTTTTTTTTTAATTTCATAAAATTCAAAATGATGTTTCTTAGAACCTATAAAATCGCATTAGGCAAAGAAATCCGTTGTTAAAAAATAAAAAGAAATCGGATGTGAAAAACACACACACAACTTTATTTACTGATGTTAATACAATAATCTATAAAATGACATATATTCTTTAAACTACAAATTTTGGTAAAAAAAACTTTTTCCTATTCTTATACGTATATTATAATTCTTACCCGCATACTCTGAAGAATTAATTCAATAATGTTTTTTATACCTTCGGACCCTTTACATGCTGGCTTGGACCCTATAATGAATGGTTAACTTTTTAAGCTTATATTATATAATTAAAGACATATACGTCTGGCTGCAGTTAAATTTTTTTTTTTTTTACCACGCATTTGGGACGTTAACAGGACTCAAAGCCAGGCACTGCAGCATTGCGCCAACCCCTCAGTACCTAGTAGAGGAACCCTCTCCTCTTCATGAGGTCCAGGACTTTCCCCACCAGTCCTTTTTGAAGTACGATTTCGCCCGGTCTCAACGTGCCGAAGATCTCATACCGCAATCAAACAATAGGTAAAAGGCCGTCTCCTCCTCCTCTGACACAATCTACACAAGGGCTCCGAATCAACCAATCCCACCTTGTGCAGGTATCTTGAACCTATCGTGCCCTGTAAACAGGCCCGGTATCAGACAAATCTGATACCTGCTTAAACCCTGGGTCTTTCTGGTTTTTTTACACAAATCTGGCATGACCATTTTGCCATGTTTTGCCGCAGTGCTTAGCCTCCAGTGACGATTATGTTCTCTCCGAGTCCATTCTCTCAGAGACATTCTCGCCTCGCGACCGGGAGGCCTCCAAGGAGTCTCTACATTCCCTGACTAGGGAAGAAGTAATTCTGAATGCCCCAAGTGCCTTCAGTGCCGCCTGATTGTCCGAAAAGATGCCATATTGGGACATCGACCGGTTTCGGGAGTTGCCTCATCTTCAGGATGCGTTTTTCAGACTGTGTAAGTCTGTGTTGTCACGCTGTCTGAAAAACGCATCCTGAAGATGGGGCAATTCCCGAAACCGGTCGATGACCACAAAATGAAGCAGGCTACCACGGAGAATGTCTCTGAAGTTAGTTTTATTTGACATCCCTATCATAAATTTTAGTTTACAACTTGCATCACTGGAACTTATTCTTAGTTACTACCAGTTATTCCGTATCACTTAATTACTAACAAATATGATCTCTAATTTCTTTTATTGTAATATATAAAAAACAATGGTGTGAAACACTCACATGGACATTCTCATATTGCAATTTATATTGACTGATTTTCCGCAAAACTTGGAATTTTTATTTTCTCTTACTTCTAGTCCCCAGAATACGAAAAAAAAGTGTGTAGCGAATGGTCTGTATGTGTGTGTTATGAATATCTACAAAACGAATAGCAACAGGAAGCTCAAACTTGGTATACCGTTTAGGTACTACCACCGCATTTCTCACGAATATTTCTGGCAAAATCCATAATCTGGAAGCGTATCTTTAGGAAATAGTTTTGTCAGTTTTTCCTAATTTTATTAAAAACAGCTCCAACGATTTTTTTTTCAAACTTCGTATATTATCTATATACATAAATATTTACAACTTTTATTTACAAAATTTTGATTTTTGGGTGATCTGGAGAGAACAGTAGCGTTATACTTTTCCTCTGAAGTGCCACTCTAGTACTACCTATATAATTTTAAACACATGAGAAGCATTGTTTGAATTTCACATTTGAAGAAAATTAGTTGACCGGAAATGTGAGTTTACAGAATAAGTTTTTGAGTCCATACAATCCCTACATTCTTTTTTTTATAGCCCGCCCCACTAAATATTGTAAATAATGCAATTTCAAAGAAAATGTGATAATTTTCATATGATAATTTCAAAGAAAATGAAGCAGGCTATCACAGAAAATCTCTCTCTGATGCTTTACAGCTCTGCGGAACCAAGCACCACCACAACAAATGTGATAATTATTTGTATTTATGGAGTAAGAAATAGGTTTGTGAGTGTTTCACAACTGATTTTTGTTTAACACATTTAACTTGTCCACTGTATTACTAATTAACAGAACGAATTTTGAAATAGTATTTTAGAAGAAAACCTGAGATCACTATCGCTCCGGAACTCTTACCTTTTGATACAAATCGTAATATTAGTACAATAGACGAAAAAGTGTTTAACGCCTTAATCCACGCGCTGCAATAAGACTATTACCAAAAAACATCTATTACCTCTGCTGGACCTATATCTGTGTGTGTTGTAATTGTAGCCGTTAGGTTCTTCATGTTAAAGTGAATGATTCTATTGGTCGTTCTTAGTATTACTTTGATAAATAAGCAGGGATAAGATCCCTGAAGTAAATAATTCATTCATTGGAGTCCTAGGGGATATTTGCTATTTTTACTTTTTCTTATTCCTACAAGAATAAGTATTGATATTGTGCCAAATTTTCTATATCCAGTTTTCACCGGAAATGTGCGTTTTAAGGTCCCCTGAGTCCAAAAATATAGTTTTTAGAAAATGGTCTGTATATGTGTACTTGAACAGCTCAAAAACCCGATCTTCTATTTAGATATCACAGTAGGTGATCTGCAAATATACCTCAACCGCAAGTGCCACTTTACTGAATGTTTTTTTCACTTTCTTGCAATTTCTTCAAACTTCATATATCAACTAAACAAACAAAAATCTACAATATTTATTTAAAACATTTGTCAGGGAAAATTCATTTAAGAGCATTTTTGGGGAGGAGTGGGGTTAAAGTGCTCTCGATTGTACAATTATACCATTCAAACCAAATTAATTAGATGGCCAAAATTCCGAGTTTCAAGAAAATTAGGAAACCAGAAGTGCGCTTTTACTTAAGTTTTTTCATTTTTCGCGATTTTCTCCATAAAAACAGTGACAAATTTCATTAAATTTGATATACTAACTATAAAATTTATTAATTACAATTTTGAAAACTGGATTAAGAGAAAGTTGTGTGAGTGTTTCACATTACATTTTTTTTAAATTAGACGTACTTTACCTTCCGTTTGGTGGCAGCGCTCGCTCTAGCGATTACGTCGCCCCGGACAAAAAGACAAATTGCTCCCCCCTTATGAATATATACACTACCCATCAGAAGTTTGGGATCAATTAAAAAATTGGGCCTTGAACTTCTTCATTATAGTTGATCGTGTCCAATTGATATTCTTAAAGTTGCTCTTAAATCTGCCACGACAAGTCCCCAATAGTTTCTTTCGCTGGATGTTGAATGACGGCAAGTGAAAACCAAGATTTTGAATAAATCTATAAGATTCTGGCTGAAGATTTTATCGATGTAAAACAGCTCACCTCTGAAAATATGCTATAGAAGACTTGTGAAGCTTTTGGATGGTTCTGGTATAACATCCACTATAGATTGATATATCCCTTAGCTAAGTTCATATGTAAATATTTTGTGCAATATCATTAAAACCAGATTGATAGCTCAAATTAGAGTAGCTAGTGATCGTCACCCCAGGATTATTTATAATGGAATAGCCCATTTATTTGATCCTAAAAGAGTTGCTTTATCTGTGCGGTGGGCAAAAATGACAATATTATGCACTTTATTTTGGAATGCTCTTATTATAAATATTTGAGAAGGAGGTTGTTAAATAGTATTTACCACACACAGTTCTTATGTTCTTGCTAATTTACTAGATATAGAAAATAAAGAAAAGTTATACCACTTATTTTATTTTATCTCTGAGGCTTTGGAGGAAAGATATACATAGTTGTAAAAGTATTATTTAATGCCTACGAGGAGATCCCTCAAACTCCTTCCCTAAAATAATTTGTATAAATGAGTAATGTCTATTTAAATCATTGTTACTATCTACTTTATTAATCAAGTATTTAATATAATTTTATTACTTTGAAGATTAAGCTGTAATGTTTCTTCTTGTAACGTTTGTATTTTTTGTTCAGCTTTCAGCAGAGGTCAGTCTCTTGCTATAGAAATGTATAGTTTCTTTAGGCAATAAATAAATAAAAATATTGAATGAAATTTCTCAAGAAATGTTTCAAGCAATTGGACCAGCCATTTCAAGAGATTTTGAAGCTGCTTTCAAAAATATATCAAATACAATATTCAATCAAATACCAACAAATGAAATTAGCCCGTAAATTTTATTGACAAGATTTAGATAAAAGTTCTTGAACTGTATCTTGGTAGTTACATATAAATGCTTATAAAAATAATGATTATATAGGATGGATTGCTATTTGAATCTATCCTTCAATAGTCTTAAAATTCTCATTTTAACATTGTATCTAAGTTATTACATACGATAATATTAAGAATCCCAGCCCTCTATAGCTTCTAGCTGAAAAACAAATGTAAAAAATCTGAACGCTCTCATGAAAGAAAGAAGGGAAAAATATCATATCAAGCATTATTCCAGAAAAATATCTTGGCAAATAATATGCCAAGAATTATCTTAATAGCTTGCGAAAGAAATATAATGTAGAAAAAAGATAAATAAATATTTGAATTTTATTGATATAATTAATATATTCATTTATTTCTAGTTTAAAAATGAAGTGTACGCTACGCTATTTTTTTTCAATTATAATGTAAATCTAAGTAATTTTTCCAGTTTTTGTGATTTTCTCCATAAAAACATCGACGAATTTTATTAAATTTGTTATACTAACTATAAATTTTGTCGGTTACAATTTTGAAAACTGGAGAAAGAGAAATTTGTGTGAGTGTTTCACTCCAAATTTTTTTTGTTTTCTAATTAATAAAGTAACTAATTAAAATTAGTATATTTGTAGTTATAAAAATGGCCACCAGATAACAACACCTACTGAGAAATCAATTTTATCTATGGTTCTATAGTTTGTCACTAGGTGTCACTACTTCCTTGGTTTTTTGGGAGTCCATTACGCTAACTTCCCGACCCTTTCATTAAACTGTTGAAAAATGTTTACATCACAGGATGGCGCTGTGATCGGGGTGGCAAATTTTGGAACTACAATTCTGTATATCTGGAAGCTTATGCTTTCTAGCGGCAATTATTTGAACTACTACAAATTCTAGTTTAAGTAGGTGCTGTTACCTGGCGGTTAATTCAGAAACGTTAATTTTATTCATTTTTAACTATTTTTCTTTTTTTATTTCAACTAAAAAGTAAAATTTGTATTTTCTTTTTCTGTTGTTTTATAAGAATACAGTCCTAATTTTTTAGTATAAACTTCATCTACAACAATTACATTCTTAAAGCAGTTAGAAAAAAACAAAAATTTTATATTTGTTCCTTAGCTCTATCTTTTTTTATGTCTTTTATTAATTATTCAATTATTTGTTAAAGGGGACTAATTGTGACCCTAAAATTAATTAAGTTATTTTCTCTCTTATCAGGTTACATGTATTTATTATATTTAATACCGATTTAAAATATCTTCCAAATAATTGTGAAGGGTGTTCTATCCCGAGACTTAAATTGTCCTGCAAATTGCGTCACAAGCATTAATACTGGATTGATAGAGAGCTTGCTATCATACAAGGCAATCTTATTTAGGTAAATAGTATAATCCTCACCTCCTTTATTTAACTGTAATGCATGTAATTTATAAAGATTCTTTTTCTTTTTCCTAAATCGCGGCAGTAGACTAAATAAATTTAGGGATGTCAAACTAGATTAAGATGGAAAATGCAGTCTTTGTCAACGGAGCATCATTTTGATTAGGAACATAATTTTTTTTCTTATACAACCTTTTGAATTTTTTTTTTCGCAATATTTGTTTGTCTCAAAAGTTTTATTTTTGGGACTTCATCAGTCATAAGTTATTTATGGGTACTTTATAGAAAAGCATATTGCTAATCAGTTATTTTAGTGATACTTTATAGAGAAGCATATTGCTATTGTTTCTTCAGAGAAATGTGGCAAATAAAAATGATAAGAATTTATATTATAGATAGTATTCAACGTTTAAAGAAATAGTTGCAGCCAATTTCGAGAAAATCACGAAAAAGTGAAAAAAAAAAAAAGCATTCAGTAAATTCGCACTGTCGGATGGATTTTGCCTATGTGCAATGCAAAAAGGTAAATTCTAGCAAATTGAATGAATTAACTAGTTTTGTTCTTAAGTTGTTTGCAAAGTTAAGCCTTTGCACTTTTTTTTTTTTTCTTTTTTTTTTGACCTTCTGAACTTGCAGATTAGCCACTCATTCTATATATATATTAGTGATCAACTCTATTAAATTAATACTGAATTATTTTTTATGTGGGTGTATATTGTTTTCATCACATCTTTATCACCATTTACTAATAATATCTGTAGGTTAGTCGGTAGGTAGGTCTATTCCTTTTTCTAGGATTACATCCCAAATTTTATCCCTACCATTGTTGGTATATACACAATCTAGCAGTAGATGGTTGGCATCAGGACTGTCCCTCTCGCCACACCGGCATTCCAGCCTCTCTTGTAAGCCTATTCTATACATATGGTTTGGTGCTCTATTATGTCCCGTTCTTAAGCGGATTATTGCTGTATAAAAATGTCGGGGCTCGTTTTCCATATGGTACCATGGTCTGATCGGTATGTTAGGCTGAATAGTTGAATAGTAACGGGCTTTGATTTCTTTACTCTTATCGTACTCAATTTGCCATTCTTGATAAGATGTTTTTTTTTTAAATATTTTGACATCCCCAATGAGGCAAGGATACTCGCAATTTGCACCTACCATAGCAGCCTCCTTGGCTAAGCGATCAGCCACTTCATTACCCATTACTGAGGCGTGACCCTTTATCCATAAAATATGGATTTTCTTACGGGAGACAGAATTTATTAAATTAACGATTTCAAGGACAATAGAACAGGAGTGACTCCCTGGGTAACGCAATTTAGTTACGGTAGCTTTGTTGTCCGATAATATAATTATATTGTCCGCTGTATCAGTTTGCATGATTTCCGTCGCATACTTTACAGCTTCTCTAACGGCTATAAGTTCCGCGCTGAAGCTGGACGTGAAATCTTTCATCTTAAATTGACCTTTCTTGTTATGTTAGGGGTCATAAAAGGCGCAACCCACACCATTACTGTTTCTGGCTCCATCTGTATAAATATACCGTGAATTAGGAAAGTAGCGCTCAAGTTTTTCAAATAACAATTTAGCATTAATAGCATTAGAAAGTTCAGGATCATGTTTGTAAAAGTTGATATGACAATTGTTACTGTTTTCTGAGATGGATAAAGCATATTGTAGAGGTAAAAAGGGAGTTTGTCGAGTTTAGGTAAGGTGTTGATTAGGTTGGATAGTTTGCAGAAACAGTCAACTATCAATGGAGATCTTCTTCGGGACCAGTATTGTTCAGTTAGCACTCGGGTGGACAGATATGTGATTTTATTAGTTATAGAGAAGGATCGGTTAGTGACCCGATCGGCGAGATAGCGAACCGCTAGTAGCTTCCGGCGCAGGTGCAATGGGAGCTCCTTAGCCTCAACCAACAAAGCATTTGTAGGAGTAGATCGCATGGCACCGAGACAACATCTGTATGATTTATCTCTACTTTGCCAAGCTGTACTGGGGATGCATCCCCATACAAAATTGATCCATAGTCCAATCTTGATAGAATTAGTTGCTTATACAGCATCAGAGATGTTTTAATGTCCGCGCCATAACTATAGTGCATGATACATCTGATTATGTTTAATGAACTTTCACATCTACCTATCAGATTGTTAATCTGGGTCTTCCAGAGTAGCTTATGATCAATGTAAATGCCCAATAACTTTATACAATTCACTAGCTCGATTTGGAAATTTCCTAGCTTAACTCTGTGAGGGATATTGTATTTTCTGTGCCTGATAAACATAATTGCTTTGGTTTTATCTTGAGAGATTGTAAATCCATTTTGAAAACACCAGTTAGAAAACTTCTTCATAGCTAAGTGTAATTTGTTCCGAGCTTCTGAGGCAGATTTAGCTTCACAATATAAAATAATGTCATCTGCAAACTGCTGGATATTGATATTCCGTCTAATAACCTGGGAGAGGTTCTCAGTATAGAGATTGAAAAGAATCGGGCTTAATACAGCTCCTTGAGGAAGTCCAATACCAGTTAGACGAGGTCCCAGATGATTACCCCGAATTCCACTGTTATAGATCTTTCTTGTATAAAATTAATTATATTTAATATTAATCTGCGAGGTATGCACAACTCATACATTTTACTAACTAGAATGCTGATGTTGACGTTATTAAAAGCATTTTGTAAATCAATTCCAACAGCAAGAAGATAGTTATTATTAGAGTTGCTGATGTTGATATCCGCAATGAAAGTCGCAAGAGAATCCACCGCCCCCCGACCTGTTCTGAATCCATGTTGGTATTTTGGGAGCAGACCTTCAGATTCTATCCACCAATCCAGTCTCATTTTCATCATACGTTCAAGGGTTTTTCCTACACAAGATGACAAGGTAATGGGGCGATATGCCAGAGTTGGGGGTCTTTGCCAGGTTTAAGAAGTGGAATTATAAGGTGAGTGCACCAATCTTTAATAAAGGTGTAGTTCATCCAAACATTATTAATCATCTGCAGAAAGGCTGCTTTGCTGTTAATGGATAACTGCTGTAGCATGGCATAGTGTATTCCGTCAAGAACAGGAGAAGTATTAGTATTTGTTTTGAGGGCGTAGTTGAGTTCATCCATGGTAAATGGTTCATCCAGTTTATGAGTCAATTGGTTTGAGTGGTATATCGGTATAAATTGAGGAATATAATCAGGAGTTAGGTTTTGTATAAAGTCCGAGATCCAGTTAGAATTGGTAGGAAGTGGGCTAGTATCTTTGTAACCTACTTTCAGAGCTTTTATATTTTCCCATATACGTTTTGTAGGCATATTTATATTGAATTCGCCACAAAACTGAATCCATTTTGCTCGCTTTTTAATTTTATAAATTCTGCGACATTTAGCTGTGAATTTTTTACTGTTCAGAAAGTTAATTAGGGTAGGTTGTTTTCTAAAAAGTTCTAAAGCCGCAATGTTTTCCAGACGGGCTTTTGTAGACTCCTCGTCCCACCAAGGTCGTGGAGTTCTATGTTTGGTGCCATGATAGGCTTCGAAACAAGGGATAGATTTTTCTGCGGCTGAATTTATTGATTGTACAAAAGAATTTTACATTCCAGCGGGATCATTTGTATCGAATTTTAGATTACAGATATTTGCGTCCATTAGTTTACGGTACTCATCCCAATTCGCTTGATCTAGTTTCTACTTAGAACGCCTAGTGTAACATCCCTGAGAAGGTGCAGTCATAATGCCAACTCTAATTATAATTAAGCCTTTGCACTTCTATGGCCAGTTGCAGCGCTCGCTCTAGCGGTTACGTCGCCCCGGACAAAAAGACAATTTGCCGCCCCTTTATATATATACACTACCGATCAGAAATTTGGGATCAGTAAAAAAAATTTAGTTATTTACGAAAATTCTTTAAAGAAAATATAGTAAATTCCCCTCCCCCATTTAAATGGCACCTTTCAAAATAAATATTTTATTAACATAATATATCTCGAAGTATACCTTTATACGCCCGGAGCCCTTCTGCGGTTGCCCAGGAGCCTCATTCACGCTTCTATCAAGGAACGGATAGAAGACCAGCATCTGTGATGGAGGGAAACAACGCCAGGGCAGAGGCAGGCTAAATTCTTTGTTAAGACATTTACCTACATTCACCAGGGTTCTACTGAGCCATAGCCGAAGAGATATAAGGATAATAGTGGGTCTACTAACAGGGCATCGAGGGTGCCTGAATACCAATTAAGTACTAGCAGTACTAGCTTTATGCCGTTTCTGCAGGGCCGAGGAGGAAACCCCGGCACACGTCCTTTGTGTGTGTGCCAGCTTGGCGAGGACAAGGTTTCTTCAACTGGGTGCTAGCAATCCCGAAGCCACGAGCTTCATGACAGAGCCACTTTCAGCTTTGCTAGGCCTGATTAAGAAGGCGAAGCTGAGTAATTCACTTTGATGAAAAGGCCGTCTAGTCGAAATTTACTTTTGGGAAAGATTTACACTTTGTAATGAATCGCTTATGTTGTTGTATATAGATTAAATATAACATTTTTGAATTGCTGACATTTTATTTCATTCATAACAAATCATTAAATTAACAAAATTAAATATAATACATCTTTATTCTATGTGGTCCAGACTTTTTACCAACAGTGTATATATTTCTTTAAGCAAGTCTATGCATGTTCAAACACAAGCTGAAGCAGCACTCTGCGTGCTAATGCTATTCTGTTTAGAGAAGTATATGCTTGTTCAAACAAGTTCAAGCATTGTCCTTCACAAATTCTGCGATAATTTTTCCATAATAAAGTAAATATTTTTAGCTTTAAGATATAAATAGTATAAATACGCTGCGCACTATAAATTTTTAGCGAACGAAAAAAATCGAACAGTGAAATTAGAATATTTAACAAAAATATTTTTCCCACCCCTACAGCCAAAATTGCGCCCCGGATAAATGTCCGTGTTGCCCGCCCTTAGAGCGGGCTCTGTTGGTGGAGAACTGTAGTGCCAAACAGCGACCCAGTACAAAGAAACAGCCAGTAATAAGTTCTTGCATAATTTTCTCTCCCTATAAAAATTCAGATATGTGATTGACTAAAAACAGTTGTTTTAATTCTTCAGAAAGCGAGAACTCTGATTTAGTACACATAAGAATAATAAAATAAGTTCCTAATACCTATATGCTCAAGAAAAATTCGAACGGTATCTGTCATATGACAGTCGCAATATGCGTAGAGTAAGTTTTTACGTTTTTCACCCCTCGACCGCCACCCACTCTATGAGAAAACGTTCGTTCCCTTTTTATGTGTGAAACGTCGGTTTTTACCAAATAGACGCCTCCAAAAAAACGTACTCCGTTAAAATGCAATATTTAGATACTTGGTTATTGAAATTGCACACTTAAGTTGTTTTAATTTTCCAGAGAACTTTTGTAAAAAATCACGAATAACAAAGTAATGCTGTTTAACAACTGAAAGGGTTTTAAATTGAAATTATGCATATACTATATAGAATAATTTAATGAATGCGTCTCTTGACCAAGAAGAAAAAATAATAACAATGGATTCAGTCACCCATAAAAAATATGAAACATCTTTTCAAAATCTTATAAAGTTCGATAATTGTGCATATTTATTTTGTATTCAATATGTTAATTTGTACTGTAAATTATCTTTTACACTTTGCAGTCACCCTTAACGAACAAAAATCTCATTAAACACAATTAATTATTTCTCTCTTAACTATAGAAGGATAATTCATTTTTGTTTTCTATATTAGATTATGTATCCCCCTCCGAAGCAAATAATAAAAACATCTTTAGAACGTTCGCAATAAATTTACAAATTAATTGTTGACCAGGAACAAGTCAGTTTTAAAGACTCTCTTAAATCGCAAGATTTTTTTTTTTATCATTCAATATTTGTTTTTATAAACTTTTAGACTTAGTGGGATGAACATTGGATCTTGGTAACACTGTTTTAAGAAGGCTTCTTTTATTGGGCCGATGTAGGAAGCTTTCTTTTTCAGTTCTGAGTTGTGAGACATCTGAGTTTTATGGTTCAGACGAATTAAAAAAAATATAACCTGAAAAATGGTATGTATTTTGTTATATTTTTTGGATGGACACCAAAAGTTTGTAAATGACAAAAATATTAAAATAATTCAAATACATGATCAATTTACACGTGGTTGATCTTCATAGGTTATAATACATTAACTTGAATTTTAAATTCTATTTCAGGTTTAAACCTATATAATGTAGAACTCTTGTTATGTCGGGTGCCATTTATTAAACTTTCTTATATCTTATGATGAACTTTTTTCCTTTTTTTTTAATCATTGTAAAAAGACCCGATTAATTCTAGACTTGTAAAAGACGGAATGGAGGTCGTTCTAAGCATGGCAGAGGTCATGTTCAGCCAGTTAGATGTACTAATTGCGCCAGATGTGTGCCTAAAGATAAGGCTATTAAAAAGTTTGTTATCCGTAATATTGTAGAAGCTGCAGCAGTGAGAGATATCACAGATGCCAGTGTTTATAACTGTAAGTTACCTAAATGAACTCTACTTTCAAATTTCCTTGTACTTCTGAATTAAAATTAATTTACTCTTGAATTTCCAGCATATCAACTCCCAAAACTTTATGCAAAGCTTCACTATTGCGTGTCATGTGCGATTCACTCTAAAGTTGTGCGAAATCGCTCGAAAGCTGAGAGACGCATTAGAACACCACCGCAGAGAAATTTCCCTCGTGTATGTATAAAATTATGATTTTTTTACTTTTGGGTCGTGAAGGAAAGGGGGATTTACATGTTCCTCGAATTTACTAAATAATTAAAAAGTTATGCAGTAGAGTAATTAAGAAAAGGACAAAGTACGTACTTATTTTATCGAAAACTTGTAGAAGTTATGAGTCAGTATGTGTTAATACAATTTTTTTATTTTTCCCCTCCACTTTTTAGTAATGGTTCTCATCTTCAATAGAGCACATCTATTGCATTCAGACATTTGTAGTTGTTTATCAAACATACTTATCACAAATATCTGTAATATGGGAACCATTCCCGAAACGGTTAAAGGGAAAAGTAAGATTTTTGTTTTTTATTAACATTACCTGACCCAAAACCCCGACAATTTTTAACAAAATATATATAAATGGAAGAGTCGAATAAGAATTTTTCACTTCACTGTGATGTATTATAGATATTTATTTTTATAAGTACAAGGAGAGGGGTAGTTAATCAAGAAATGTATTAAGTTACCGGTTTTACCAGAAAATTACATGTTATATAAAATTTCATTATTAAATGTTTAATAATTAATACAATCTCAAATAAAATTTTTCGCCTTTTATTGTAATGTGTTTTTGTTAGGGATGTAGGCAGAGCTGACGCAGGTTTTGAAAGTAAAAGACAACAGATTAATACAGTTGCTGTAAGCCTTGTAGTTTAATGCAACCCAAAGTACAAAACACATATGAAAAGACAATTAATATATGAATGTAATATTAATAGAAACACGAATGTATATACGAACGCACAGACACAGTTCTTTACATAAACACGACCGGTAACAGACTGAGTTTACAAATATATATGTGAAATAAGGAAATACACTCACATACAGAGATACCGGATGAAGCGCACTAACAAAGAAAACACAAGGTAGAGCATGGAGCGGATAAGGGAATTTCCTGCTTAGAATTTCTGCTCAACAGTTTTCTTTGTAGGCGGTTCTTAATAGAGAATTAATCTTCTTTCATTTATATGTAAAAATTATCGAAAGTATTTTTCTCCAATTTGATATCTAATATCACAGAAATATAAGATACGTATTGATTTGATAATGAAATTTATCGGTTTACTTAAAAACTGTTTTAATAGTTTCTAATAGACTAGATATTTTTCACTATTTCAAGATCTTGACACTTTAAGATATATTTAGCTCCTATTAGAGAGAGAGGAGGCCTGTTAACTCATAATTAATTGAATTATTTTTGCACTCTATTAATTCAGTTAGTCTTCCAAAACATTGTTTAAGCAACAGATCAGTATAGTTTTCTAACAACGGGCACTACTATTCCATCATTCTTTTCAATTTTTTTTTTTTTTAAACAGTATCAGTGAACCTGTGTTTACTCTTAATAATAGGGATAGTAGGTGACAAATTTAGTAATATTTTAGTCTTTGTAGCTGATCTCTTTCTTCCATAATTTATTTCAGAAATTTACAATCAACCCTTACAGACAGACAGCGAACTAAACATGTCTATCTAAACTTTTCAGAGAAGGAAAAAAGCACCCCTAGATAATAGAAAGTTAACAAATTTCAAAAATTATTGTTTCCATGAATGAAACTTCTTAATTTGACTACTAAAAGTTTGCCAATGTTTCACAGATATATTGTTTCAAGGCATTGAAAAAAAATGTAAACGTTATATCACTGAACAGTTTAATAACAAACTAATAATCGCTAAAACTCCAAAAAATACATTGAGCACAATTTGTTATAAAATGAGTCTGTTTGTTATAACTTGAGCCTATTATTGGTATGTAAGCAAATCATTTGGCCATACTTCTAACTATGGCTACGCTTCTATAATTAAACGAATCCTTGTACACAGTAGCAAGCAATATCGTAACCGCTGGAAGCTCTCTATGATGCGATTGTTTTGCTGATATAAAATAATTCCTGATAAATATTTGTTTCGCTCCAGTTCAAACATTATTATTAATCTCATCTTTTGTTCATAGGATATGATGCGACAAGGAGGACAGCAAGTAAGAAAATGATTTGTTTAATTTTTTGAAATATACTATTTTAAAAAGTCTTTTATGTTGTTTTTATTTGTTTTTTTAATCACATCTAAAAAGTAATTACTACTGCACGAAGACCAAAGTTTAGCTATATTTTTTATAACTTTTCAAAAGCAATGTTTATGATTGAAACTCTCACTCCACCAATATTAATATCTTAACATTATGGAATAAAACGTCAGACTAAGTTTTACAAACATCTATTGAACTTATGTCCGACTGTACCAAGGAGAAAAATGAAGCAATCTCCTTCGAAAAGGAAGCAACTTTGCTCTTCTGCGGAATTATGAGAAGACCTTAGTGAACTCAAAATTAACACCATGAAATTACCGAAAACAAAAAGATGCTGTGCTAACTGAACGTTAATACTGATCGGTGACAATACTAAACTACAAATGAGCAGACTGAAACAGTTAAACCGCTGTATTAAAAGAATCTGTCACTAGCCTTAAACACTTGAGATAATTTTGCTTTTCCAGACTGGATATCAACTAGTAACTGAAAAAATTAAACCTTAAGCGCAAGAGCCAAAGCTTGACAGCGTTTTTTGTGTGTGTGTAGTCAGCAAGTTGTATTTCCACCCCCTACATCGCGACCAGTTCTGCCAATAACTGCTGCCTCCTCCATGCCGTGTCAACACCGCCCTCTTCCTAGAAATTTTTTTTTGGGGGGAAAATGTACAGTCCAATTTGAGGAAATGGACCGACTAGCAATTTGTATTTGAATTTTGACATTCTTTGATACCTCAAGTGATTCGAGCACTTATATACACTAGGGGGGCTTGCAAAAGGTATTTGATTTGGCAACTCTATGGGTTTAACATACATCCAGGCAAGCTCTTAACAGATCTCATGTGTAAACAGTATCTAAAATATTTTCCGTGATAGCCTGCTTCTTTTTGTGGTCATCGACCGGTTTAGTTAGGGCGTTTGTCCATCATCAGGCTGTTTTGTCAAAACTGTGGTGCACAGAGCAAATTCAGTTTATACAATGTATAAACAATTTTATACAATTTGACAATACTTGTCACACTGATCAATACTCTCAACTTTGCATCATTGAGCCTTTTCACTGTATTGAACTCACCGCGTATTAATCATGGAATTTCCCTCAACAAGACATACCATCCTGGTAATCAGATCGATTTAGACAGAGTTACACCTACAACAAATAAAGTTCTTAATAGGATTTCTTTATTCATCTGTGTTAGAGTCATGTCATGAGAAAATTAAGTTATTCAGTTGCTAATCAATTTCTAATTTTTGACAAACAAATATTTTACAGTCTTAGTTAGACATTAATGTGAAAAAATGGTTGTTTGGAAAGTCGTTGAAGTATTATATTATTTTCGGCCAAAGTAAAAATAAAATGAATTTTTTTCGCCAACGTTTTGAGAATTTTATTATTTTTTCAAAGTCTCAAAAAAAAGTTTGTTTGTTCTAATAAAGAAAGCATACAGTAGAGACATTTTAATTTTTATGGCCAAAAAATGTTTTGAATTAATAAATACTTCCATATGCATTTGAAGAGAAAAAAAAAAATCTGGTGTGAACACTCACACAACTTTCTCTTACTCCAGTTCTCAAAATTATAACAAATAAATTTTATAGTTTTTGCACTAAATTTAATGAAATTTGTCGAAAACTGTAAAAACTATTCATTAAAGGCGCACTTCCGGTTTACTGATTTCCTTCAAACTCGGAATTTTGGCCATCTATTTATTTCTAATTAATTTCATTCGGATGATAGAGTCGTATAATCAAGTATGATACCACTTTAGAGGAAGCTGTAACCCTACCCCTCTCCTAAAAGTGCCCTTAAATGAATTTTCTCAGAGAAATGTTTTATATAAAGTTGTAGATCTTTGTATTTTAGTTTTATATTGTTAGTTTTCAAGAAAATCGTCCGGGGGCCATTTTGTGAGAAATCCGAAATTGAAAAAATCATTTAGTAAAGTGGTTAAAAGAAAAGCCCTTCCGGTATCCGATTTTCCTCAAATTCGGAAGTTCAACAACAAAGCATATTTATTTCTAATTAATTTTATTTGGATGATAGAATTGTATAATCAACTATGATACCACTTTAGAGAAAAACTTAACTCCACCCCTACTTCAAAAGTGCCCTTAAATGAATTTTCCCAGAGAAATGTTTTAAATAAAAGTTGTAACCCTTTCTATATGTAAATGATTTTGAAAGTTTGAAGAAAATCGTTGGAGCCATTTTTGAGAAAAACACAAAAAAGTAAAAAAACAACTAGTAAAGTGGTACTTCCGGTTGAGGAATTTTGACAGATAACGCACAGTCAGATCGCATGGTGATACCTAAACGGAATATCAAGTTTTAGCTTTCTACGGTTTTTCGTTTTTGACTTATGCTGTTCACATACACACAGACCATTTGCTAAAAACCACTTTTTTGGACTCCGTTTGTGGACTCAGGTACCGTCAAAACGGATTATTGCGGTGAAAACTCAATATCGAAACTTGTGACCCGATTACAATACTTCCTCTTACTAGGAGTAAGAGAAAGTAATATTAAGTAGCTATTGGAAATTGGGCAGTGTTTCTAATTATTTAAAGGTAAGGTGAATATCGAATAGTCCAGAATTCTGGCTAAGTGACACTATGTCACTGCCCTCCAATAATAATAATAATAATAAACAAAAAAAATAAACACGGTGCAGATGTGCCAGACAATGGCAATAAGAGTAGTTGATAAGCGAAAATTCGCTCCAAATGAATAATTTAAAATAAATGCTCTTACTGTGCCAGCAACAACTTAATTTGTTGCGGCTTTTACATAATATTATAAAACAAGGAATAAAAATTACAACATTCTTAGCATATAATCAAAAGTGTGTTGTGCGATTCGTTAGTATTTAGCTCCCTACTTTTATCTTCAATGCTAAATAAATCGTTTTATCTGTCACAGTATGAAAACTTGATCCCTGGCTCTTCGATGCAGGTACAGACATTTAAGCAAAAAAAAAAAACTAAATCGCGTTATGTTCAATGAAACAAGGAGAAAATAACTTCACAAGTACAAAAGTGTATATGTATGAACTTTTTGAATGTGAAGTTTTCTTCTACTTTGTTCATTGAACGTCGAAGGATTGTTATAGGGGATTATTGCACTGCGACCTGAAAGATCTATTGTGCCTCCTCAGTGAACTGCCGGCTCCAAGCAGTATTCTCTAGTAACAGACAGCCTGCTCATCTCGGGACAGGGAGCTGTAGAGGCTCGTAGGAAGAGAAAATCTTAGAGTAGCATGCTGGATTCAAACACGGAACCTCCGCGTTGTTAGTCCAGCGTGCTACCACTGAGCTAATCCCTTTCTTCTCCCTTAGTTTATGACAATTAATTAGGGACGGAGACCCTAATTTGTGTACTGTGTTTGTCCTTGTCTGTAAAGAGTAGAGTGTATTGTGTTCTGACGATGTGCATAGAGTACTGAGCTCTGGTAACCCGTGTGGGGTCGCTACACACCAAGTAACTGCATGCAACAGTTACAGAACAATAGTGGAACTAAGAATTACTGCCCTAGTTACAGGGCATTCATTGAACGAAACGCGATTTTATATATACATGATTCATACTAAATTATACTTTTTACATATACCAGTATTACTTAACAACTAGCGAGTCTACTATATCTGGGTAACCCGGGCTAGCAAGATCTTTGAAGATTCATTTCAGTTATTATTTACCAATGTAATTATAGCTCTTATATCTAGCCCGTGTTTTAATTTGTTAATAAATAAAAAACGCCCTAAAGATATTTGAAGAAATTTGCCAGTACAGAAAGAATGAAGAAGGAGAATTATCTGAAATGAGATTACTTCATAATAAAAGTGAAAGTCGTTCGTTCCATATTGCACACTTATTTTTTAAATATAGTTAAACCCATAATTTTTTGAAAAATCATTTGTTGAAACGGTCATTTGCTAATTATTAATTTAAAATTCCATGGTTACTTTCACACTATGTTAAATTTGATCAAGTATTCAATACACAACCCTCAATAATTTATCATTAATATCTGCTTATATATAACATACTCAGTTCTAATTCATAAAAAAAAAAACATGGCCAGCAGAAAGAAGAATACTAGAACAATTACAAAGTGTGAGAATGACCCTTCAAAAGATAAAAGACCTGAAAGAGATCTTAATATATTCAATTTACAAACGAAAAAAAAGAAGGAAGGAACAGAACCATCGGAAATGAGATTACTTCATGATAAAACTAAGGCGAAAAGAACAGATATGTCAGAAACATTTTTATTAGAACGAAAAGGTCGACATATTCGTAATAAACGTGGAGAAGATTAATCTGCTAAAAGGTTTAGAAAATGTAAAATAAATATTACAAGGTACATACTTATATATTACAATACTCTGCAGAAAGGGCTTAGAATAGGAATGCTCCCAATTAGGAAGCCTTAATAAGTAGGAAGTGCATGTAATAATTAAGAACGCCATGCTGTTTGTTGAGTGGCCCGTCAATTTTTTTGCCACTTAAACATTCATGGATACTGTCACACCTCGTTAAATTTTAAATACACATTTCATATGAATTCAGTAATCTATCATTAGTATCTACTTATTTATTATGTACTCAGTTCTGATTTCTTCTCATTTCCTTTGATGTACTTCAATTTAGGTTTTTTTTGTTGAATTCCCTCGCATCGTCAATGTAGGGACTTAGAATAGGAATGCTAATAAAAACCCTCCTACGTCCTTCCCAATGGTTAATTAACTTCTGACCTCTATAATGGTTTGGACTTGTAAAAACAATTCGTTGCCTTTTTTCTTTTTCCTGTCTCATGGTTACTCCAAAGAGAGGGCTCTGGCACCGAGAGTTTAGTGGGATAATTTATTTCGGCTGACTTTAAAAAAGCCTCCAAAATTAATGTACCCTTGTATCTCTACGCTGGAGGTGTTGCAGTACACAAAGGCATTCCAGTGTTACTCGTGAAGAATACGTATTGCTATATCGTAAGTGTATCAAAACAACCTTGTACCTTATTAGAACCTAAATATTCAACGTGGATTGAAGATCGACGTCGTTTTGCCAAAAAGGCATAAGGGACTGCTAGTAGAAATTTGCGACCTTTTTAGAAGTTCAAATTGCTTTGTTAAATTGATAGATAAATTCAACAATCATCATAGATGTCTGCATCAGGCAACTCGTCCGGTATCTTCAGATATAGATTAAGAAAAATATTCAGGATGGTAGTGTTACAGCTTGGTCTGTCAGCACTTATTCCTTCTACAAATTCATTTCTTGTATTATCTTCACTGTTACTGCTACTCAATGGTGCCTCTTCTGAAAACAGTTTCATGTTTTCACTTTCATTTTCATTGAGATTATTATTATTATTAGTGTCCAGATCGAAATTTTGCTCTAAATCGTAATAAATTGTTCTTTTTTCCATATTTTTGGATTTTTCTGTTTCTTCACAGGAAGTGGTGTTTTCCATGCAGAATAATTATCACTGTTCCCATAACTGATTTCAGTGTGTCAGACAACATTATTATTTTGAGTTAAACTTTTTTTAAATAACATTTCTTCGTTTGGCAGCTCGTCGTTCTTTTGCTTTTCCACGACATTACTAACCTTTTTGGCAACATAGATTTATTTGCCAAATATCAAACTTTTTGGCCTCGATACTTCTTGAACATTCTGAAAGCAAACCAAAGACTTAAGCGACCATGTTGAAATGAATAATCAAAGAAGATATTTTCAGTTATTATTGACTATATACTTGAAATATTATTAAATTTAGAAACTACTTAATCCAAACTACTACTATTGCACCTCAACATTAATCATTTTGGCTTTTAACAGCTTTAAAACTGCAAATTTAAATGTACTGGTTTTTAATGGAGGATTGGCGTTTCCTCCTTTTAAATATTCAACATATAAAAGGCATAAGTGACAACATCTCTTTTTGAGCAATTTTCGGCATTATTTTTTAATTTTATCACAAAAATTGATCAACTTTGGAAGAAGCAATAGAAATACTGAGATAATAACATCTCAAAACAACTTACCTGACGAGGATGTCACCAGTACACAAGATTTAGCACAAACTGGGCGTAAAAGCACTGTCTCATAGGGATCTCGTCGCATACTGCCGGGTAACCTCACCCTCTTTCAGTTCCAAGGAGGCGCTTACACAACTTCTCTTTCATTTATTTCGATTCAGGTTAAATTAGCGGATAAAACCAAGTCTCTAAACGAAGCAGCAGACTGATATAACCAGAATTTCATTAGAAACTCATTTTTTGAATTTTGGCGCTTACGCCCTTTTGGCAAAACGACATCGAAATGTTACAACATAATTCCTTCCGGTGCCGGTATAGTGGGCGCTTTACCAACCCTAATGATAGCTACCGTATAAAATATAATTATTTTAATATTTATTTGTTTATTACTCTGTTCATGCCATTTGCCTTACAGAGGATTTGGGACATACTAATTAAGACTCTGATACATATGAAAAATGAATACATGAGATTTACATTGTAAAGAAACACATAGCAATAATTATAATATGCAAATGAATTAATCGAGAGAAACATAAAGATGAACTACGCAATAAGTAACATAAAATGTAAAATTTGAATAAAGTAGTGTAAAAAACAAACTTGAGTAAATAAATAAATAAAATAAGCAAAAAAAGGGAGTAAATACTGTGCTCTACGTATGTATATCCTTATTAGAGTAAGGCATTCAGTAATCTCTTTTTTGCGGGGCTCCGCCCTTCGTTCCACATGCTGACAAAAAAAACGAAAACCTTAGCCGGTCTAACACGAAAATAAGTGGATCACTGTTCTATTTTCGCGCGCTTACCGTCATGACGGTCGACCATAAGTAAAGTCCAACCGTGATAATAAATGTTTCGAAAATAATAGTTTTAATTTTTGTGGATAGTGCATGCTAAACCAGAATCATTACGGTGGATTGCATAATATACGAGGTTCATGACGGTAGAGCGCACACTATACCAGCACCTTCCTTCCTTCTCTAAATTAAAAATTAACTATTTGTAATGATATTACATCTTTGGGCGAGATGACCACAATAAGGTAAACAATTGCTCGCAAGATAGGGTGAATGTCTGCAATAGTTGACAAAAAAATATCGGGCATATTTTCAACTGAAATTATTCACACTTTAATTTTCTAGTAACCAGTTTTATAGATGGATTATTTAATTCATCACTCCTCTTGAACGAAATGAAATCATTAACAATGATAAATACTCTAATAATTTTACTGTTAAAACTGAACCCACCAAAATGCACGATTTTGTGACATTTGAAAACTCGTCAAAGCAATTTGTAAAACATTGCAAAAAAAATTAATGGTTAGCGTCAGATATGATAAAGAATTGAATGCATATAATTAGTAATTAATAACTATTTATATCTTCATTAACCATCGAACCATTATTTGACTAGTGTCAAACGATTGGTGCAAGGAAATATTTATGTATCCAATATTTAACACATCGAAATTATTCATAGTTTGTGCGTCAAAAATGAAATGTTTCTCATCTCTGCTATGGATTACAAAGTCAGTTTTCATTATAATACATGAACTGAAAGAGAATGTTTATAACTTGATTTACTTTCTTAACAAATAATCTTATAAGAAAAAATGGTATGTATTATTAATATACAAGCATATTATATATACAAAAGTGAGTGGCCAATGTGGAGCCTTTAAATGAAAACTATTTTAATCTTCAATTTAGGACTGTATCCTTCCAAACAATAAATTTTCAAACGTTTCTTTTTGGTAGCAAGTAAATCTAATTTTTTGGGAGGAGGCTGAAAAGAAAAGCTTAATACACTGCGCTGTAACCGTAATTCTAGTCATCTAGTAGGCCAGCGTCCCTCAGCCATGCTAATAGTGTGCAGATAACCTATCAATCATAGCTGTCCTGGAAATATTGTTCATTTTATGCTGCTGATTTATTCAAACTTTCAAAAATCTTGTACAGCATTTATTATTGATATTTATTTATTAACAAAAGAAAAAATATCACGAAGCTTTAGAGAGGAACTCAAGCACACTAAACCTTAATGGAATGGGGAAGAATAAGCTATAAAGGGGGAACTGAACAGTTATGGTTGAAGCATATTGTCAACTTACGAAACATATCAATTTGCCCTTCCGATCTATATCTTTCCTATTTTCATGCTCATTCTTTACAAAATCACTTGCGAGATTGACATAACCTTGGGAATATCATAACCTTTATAGAAAAAGAGAGAGAGAGCGACGTTATTTAAATTATAAACTGATCAACAACTGAAAGGAAAAAAATAGAATTGTTTTTATTGGTATAATTATTGTTATACTAACAAAGTAAGTTTTTAAAAAGAATCCATCAAATGAACAGTATAAACATTGCTCAACAGAAAAATGACAGTATTAAAAACACTAAAAAATAAATAGAAAGGTCAAAATGAAACCTACCATGGCAAGTATTTTTCTTATTAATAATGTAATAATTTTATTTACAATTTCTATTTGTTTGCTAAATAATGGCTTAGTACAAACATTAGATCAAATACAGCAATGTACATTATTCATTAGTAAATTTAGATTTAATAAATTTAAAAAAAATAAAAAGTTTAACTTTCTGCGGCACTTTCGGCTGCTGCTCGTAACTTTTTCTCAAACACTTTTTTAGCATCACAAAACCCTTGTTTGGTTTTCCCGAAAGAATTAGGTCCAGCAGAGGTTGGAGTATCCCTGAAGAATTTTTTCAATTTTTACATATAATGAAAGAAAATATAATATTTAAAGTAATCATTATGAAATAAGCACCTTCCAATATTGCGCATTCTCATTCTTGCTTCTGGAGGCATTTCCTCTTCTTCTTCACTTTCTGAATTAAATGCTTCCCTCAGGGAACTTTTAACAGGCTTTGGCTTTTCCTATAAAAATAATAATAAAAACAATTAAATATATTTAATTCATGGAACTTAGATAAAAGCAATAGAATATTATTTGAATACCTCAGTCTTCTGTATTATGTTTGGACTTTTGTTGTTTTGGTAAACCGTCTTCTTTCCAATGCTGAAGGCCAATTTTGGTTTTTTGGTTCCTTCAAGAGGTTTCTTTTCTTCAGTCTCCTTCGGATCCTTTTCTTGGGTTCCTGAGTAAGGTGAAACACTGGCAAATTTAAGACAATGTGCCTATTAAGACTTACGATACGCTAATATAACTGATAATCAATTGACTCTCTTCTTGGATTATAAAATTAAAAGAAAATAAATTTAAAATAAATAAAACTGAAATAAAGAAAACAATTATTTATAACAATTCTATTAAGGTTATTTTAGTTAATATCAATCATGAATTTTATAAACTTGCTAATGGATATAATCTATTTTGACTGGGTATTTAATGTAACAATTAATCACATTTAATATGATATAATTATTAGAAGACATACCTGTTTTAATTTCAGTTGCACTGCGTTTGGACATAATTACAACTGTTAACCCCTGTACAGCTTTAAGCAAGATTAATTCTATTGAGGCTATGAAAAGACAAGTAAGACGTAAATTAGACAATAGAATTGTTCTTCGCAATTATAAGGCTAATTATAAATATTCACATTAAGAAATTTTGAACAGTTTAACTTCTTCCCGAACTGAACTGACTACAGGACTCAAGGAGCAATTAATACAATTGCTTTAGTTAAAACACATGTAAACAGGGCGGATTGCATATATTAATCAGAAATTAGTAAACATATTTTTTTTAAATCTAATATTTTTAAAAAAATATTAGTTTTAATTTTATTAAAGAAACATATTTCAAAAATATGCAAGCTTATAATATTCAACTGCGCCCCCTTCCCATTAAATGATATTTAAAACATCATATAGGTGGCATAATAATTTTTTCTCAGTGGTTACTATCAGGAATCGGTCTTAAATAAGAAGCAACGTTTCGATGTATTTAACATCTTCATCAGGACCTATATACACTGTATAAATTTACAAAGTCCAAAGATATGTGTAGAGATTTATATGGAAATTATTATCTCAGTTTTGATGTTTATTTTGTGTGCGACATATAAGTTGGTGTAATGTGTACCCTTAATTTGTATATAACTTGATTGCCCTGTTGTTATACAGAACTTAACATATTAAGTGCAATAAGTTCTGTATAACAATTGTGTAATCTAGTTAAATACATATTTTGGGATTATATGGAACTAACTTATATGTCGCATCCAAAATAAACATCAAAACTGAGGTAATAATTTCAGTATCATTACATTTTTGTAGGCCATAATCTGTGCACATCACTATACATATCTTTGTAAATTTATATAGTCTATATTGTATATAGGTTCTGACGATGTTAAATACATCAAAGCGTCGACCAGATAGTTGTTTTTTATTTACGACCGATTTCTGATGATGAACCACCGAAGTATACCTATAACGGGTCGATACCACTATTGATATCATAATAATGTTTGATATGAACTTTCAAGGTTTTAAAGGCAACGAAATAAATACTGTTCTTTTTAATTGTATTTTCTTCTTGGTACTAATTTCCCTGAAAAAGGAATTGAAGCAATAAATAAACATTTTACGGCTATAAATTTAAAATCACGGTTATATGAGGCTCTTAGATGTACGTTGAAATGATTTTATAGCAACTGAAGAATCGTTCTTTTTTTAAATACATATATCAAGCTAGACAAGTAATACCCTCAACTTTTTTTTCTAATAAATCAATACTTATATCTTAATGCATATTCATTGAGCCTTTGAAGCCAAATATAATTTAATATCTCTTTGATATGAAACCTTCACATGACTTTCTCTATTAAAATTAAATTTTCATCCAACTTGAAATTTTTACTAAGCGCTTGGTCAACTAAATATAAATATAGATGTTGGAGAGTGGTCGGAATTTTTCGTTTTGGTTGTATCAGATGACGCTTCTATCAAATTCCAAACAAAACTTGAAATGGCAGTCTATTGCTGCTGAGGCTAAACATTATAAATCCTCTTTAAATCAAATTTTCGAAAAAATGTGGTAACAGAAATGTCGTCAAAACGTATACTGCCTGGAAAAACTCATCATTTCTTTTTAAAGCTAATAGTAAAAAATTGTTTCTGTATGTTTCTAACTATTCTTCCTTATCTCTATGCTGTAGTATGAAATTAATATCTTTGTTTTGCAACGTTATAGTGTCCTTTACAAAAGCGTAACGAAAGGGTGAAAAAATCTGATTGTGACCACAAATTCTCCCAGATGATTATTAGATCCATAAAGTGAGCAATTAAACTACGAGGCTCCCAAAATACTACGCTGTGGGAGGAACCCTTTTGTAAACCTGAACAAATATAAAATTTAAACTCTATTCTACATATTCACTCTATTTCTACATTCTAAAATTTCCAAAGAAAAAAAAAATCTATTTGATTATAAGAGAAAAATTAAAAAAAATCTTACTTAAGAAAAAAGAAATTTCAGTCTGAAAATCTCATGATTATCAAATAATACCTTGTTTACCTTGTTCAAGTTATCTGATTAAAAGGATTAAAAAATAAATAAATAAATAATAATTCATGAAATGTAATATCAGAAGCTGTATTTGTTTGTTTTTTTGTACAATAAGTACTAAACATCTTTTCTCCTTTATTTTTATCTTCTTTTTTTTTTAAGGGAATAAATTGTAATGAGCAAAGGAAGAAACATAAATTTAAATTATCTGAAATGTGTTTGAAAGAAAACGAAATGAAAATAAAGCTATACAGCATGGCCCGTCTTCTTCAGTCTTGAACATCGTTTTTCTTTTTTTACATTAATAAAACAAAAATGATCACAAAATCTATACAGTACACAATTATTATTATTATTTTTTTTTTGTTATGCTCCATTTAACAATTTACATTTATTTCTGAAAATTAATAATAATAAGAATAATAATAAAACTAGAAAAGTGAAACAAATTTTTATGCAAAACATTGTTCCACTTAGAACAGCTTCAGATGAGGTCATTTTTTGTAGCAATGAAGTATCGCTATGACTTTTTAATTTTTTCAATAGAAACAACTTTATTTATCTTAAGCAACTGCATTTGGCAGCGACACGAAGCGCTACAAAATAAAAGTCCTGGCTATAGCTGGACTTAATCTCTCTCTCAAACCAAAGCTGTATTCAGTTTACAAAAATTGTAAAAGTTTAAAAATAATAATAATTAAAAAACAAAAATCAGACTTACAAGAGAAACTTATCAACAAAACCTATTAAACTACAAATAACAATGATGATATTAATAAAATGAAAAAAAAAAAAAGAAATGAAAAAGAAAACAATAAAATTTCTTTCATTTTTTATTTATTATTATTATTATTTTATATGTATATATATATTTTTTTGTTTTGTATTAATGGCAGTCTTAATTGTATACAATTTTATTTTAGAAGGAAGTATTGATGAGCACAAAAATTAAATATTTCAGCCTTGTTATTTTTTTAAATGTTTGAATATCCTGAAGTGTTATTGAATAGAAAAAAATGATCAATTTTACATTTTTGTTGGACTGTATGAAATATTTAAAATTTATTATTTACAGATATTTTTTTGTTTTGTTTTGTTTATTAATATTTTTTGTTTTAAATTTTACAAAGCGTTTTTATATGTACAAGTGCAAAATGGAAATATATAATATATATAAAAATCATGTACAATAAATCCAATATTACAAATCCATCACATTGGTTTTACACCACTTACTTACCTATTTATATATATTAATATTTTCTATACTTACAATTTTCATTAATTAATATTATTTATAGAAAAAAGATATTTGATTATCTAAGTCAATTATTATTTTCATAAAGGAGAATATTTTGGGAATTTCATTAGAATAATATATATTTTTTTTAAATTATTAAAGTATTTTGTATTATACACGAAAGAAAATATGTTGCAGGGTTTCTATTCTTTTTATTATTATATATTCATGTTTGTGAAAAATTTGTTTTTCTTTTGTTTATATAAGTAAGGCCTTAAAAGCGAATTGGGGGGGGAAGGAGGGGAAGCAAACGTTCATTGGAAGAATGATTTTTTTTTTTTCTTTATTCTTAATTATCTCAATCATTTGGTTTTATTATTATCTAAATATATAATATATAGTTAAAAAATAAATAATATAATAAAACTTTGTATTTGATTTATTTTCTTATAATTAAAGAAAAAAAAAAATAAAGAGTATAAATGTAAAAACTATTATGAATGATTGTTTAAAAATTATATCCACTTGAAAAAAATTGTGTCAGACCAGCTTATGCACTTCTGCTTATACTAAAAGAATTCTCTGTTTTCAGTTATTTGTAAAAGAAAGGGGAGCATAACCCTGCCCTGATCTGGCAATCCCACTTAGGCAGATGTAATAATAATTACAAAATAAATGTTCTGTTATATTGTCATTTTTATAGGTTAATAATCTTTTCTTTAAATTTAAGGGAAATTTTTTTGTAAGAGACTCAATTATCTGGTTATTGAAAAATGCTTTTATGTGCAAAATTATTATGGCTTAAATTGATGGTCTTTAGATAATATGTCATTTAGAACACTGTACCAAGTCTGCTAAATTATTAAAGCTTATTATGGAATAGTGATTTTATTCCATTTTTGTGCTGAAAAAAAAAGAAGATATTTATAAGGTTGGAAACAAACGGCTGCATTTTTATTAAAAATAATAATATAGACAAAATTTGTTCCACTTAGCTATCGGCCACAATATGTACATTTGCTAAATAAATGAAGACATTTGTGATTTTAAATTTTTTTTGAAAACATAAGTTTCTAATTTAGGGCGTGGACATAATTGGAGAAAAAAGTATAATGGGGTTAGTAATGACCATGAATATGTGAAGTAGGGGTGCTGCCCAACAGTGGTTTAGAAAATCTCATTTTCCCATCATGCTGCTAGATTGGATGGGGCATATTCCGTGTTCAAGTATTCGGAAACATCGACTGAAAATTTTCATAGAACTATAAAGAATTTGGGATTGTGTAAGATTTATAGAAGCGTTCCGCGCATATTTCCAAGAAAAGACAGAATGTCAGTGAATTTTTGCAAAACGCTTCATCAAAACACCAAAAAAAAAGTTTTAATTTTATGAAGCGAATAATCTGGCGATGAAAAATAGTTTTATTTTAATAATCTTGATCACTAAAATCCGTAGACTAGACTAGATCCTGCGAATTTCGGAGTAGTTCACTTCGAGTTGGATACTGATGGAAACGCTAATTTTTTTACTCAACACAATTCAAGTGCGTGCACTCGCCGAACGATATCCTGAGGTATGGAAAAGCTTTGATGTAATAATCACCGCACCGTACTATTCCCGTCATGGATTCCAAAATGAAAGAGCTGGAATTTGAATTACACTCTCAACCAGCGCATAGCCTCCTAGAAATGTGCTTTCTATCAGCCTTTATCACTTATGGCTTGCTTCTTTACATGGAAAACATTTTCTTACAAAATAGAAAACCACGGTTTAAGCCTTTTTTGTCACTAAAAACAAAGTAATGGATTCTAAATTGAAGAAAGTACTCCTGCAAGTTGATAATTCGATTCAAAATAAACTAAGTATTCACAGACTTGTTGATCTCCAATTAGAACAAATTAAAACAGAAAAAAGAAACTTGATTTCTGCAGTTTTCTAGATTTTGGGGCGGAAGTTGTTCACGTCCGAGATTGTTCTCACATACTCCCTGGATATCGCAACTAAACGAACAACATAAGTCACCAGCGCAGCCATTTTATACTAGCCGCGCTACAACACAAAACAGCTGAAGTCATGGCGTAGAAAAAAAAAATTTCTAGTTTGAAACTATATTCCAAAGAACATTTTGAGGAATGCTGCTAATTCTGGATACCAAATAAGAAATTTTTCATTTCAATTTTTTTTCTTCCTATAAGATTCTAAATTCAAAATCAACATCCAGAATAAAACAACTTTCTAATAATATGGCCAACGGATCAAACTTAAAAAAACTTTACATATAACGACGTAAGTCGTAAGATTGGAGCCGGTTATATGTTTGCTTTTCCTTTCCAATGATGAGAACTGATCGTTTAGGCTATAGATAAAGCGGAGGCGTATTTTAAGAATGATGTGGAGATATTGCAGCAAGTCTACCCAGAGAAACACTATACTAGTAGGATTAAAAGAGAAAATTACTAAAATAGTTTCGATAATGTAAAATGAAATCAATAAAAGAATTGTAGTATTTGTAATGCAAGGTGTAAAACGGAAGGAATTCAGGCATTAATAAGAACGACACTATTGCAAAATCTCTAGAAACCAGTTTAGAATGTACTTCTACTTTTAGGTCATGGTCAGGATAGATGAAGCTAGAATTTTTTTAGAAAACAATAATCGAAAAACCCTAAGTTTAAAATTAAAGAGTTGTTTTCATCTTTTGGATATGTTTAAACGAAACTAGTAGATATTACCACCAATTAGGCATCAACACTTGTAGAAGCATTATCAAAATGATGAACCTTATTTATAAGTAAAAGCTTTTAGACAAGGAAAGAGATTTTGTTTTATATATATATATATATACACATTCCATTACATTAATATATTTTTGAAAAATCCTTCACAGATTATCTATCAATCAAAATACAAGAATAGTTAGGGGCAGGTTTCAACACTATCTGCAGCGCCAGTTGGTGTTTGTGTACAGCCACATGGAATAGTACGAAAAAAAAATGGCCCGTTCTTCTAATAATAGCGCTCTGTCTTGAATTATAAACATTAGGTTACACCGTTCAACATCTAATCCCTTTTTCTGTATGCTCATATTATCCTAACATTTTATATTAAATATTGTAAGTCCGTTATAATTATGTCTTAATAATTTCATTAAAGATGACATAAGGACTTAATGATGAATGTGTATGATAAAATAATATTTAGAAAATTAAATGTACCTAATTTTTAGTCAAAATACAATTACAATTTACTTAGAGGCATTTTTTTTTTTTTTTGTAACAAGTGGTTTCTCAAAATAGAAAATTTAAAAAGATTGTTATGCACGAAATTCAAATTATAATAGAAAGCACTTGTATAGTTTGTTAGGAACATCAACCATCGCCTAAAAAAGGGCCTATATATTTATATTAATATATTCCACATTAGTATTATTAGTAATCACATATGAATCCTGTCTAAAATATACAGACAGAGGTTCTACAGCAAAATTCCGATTTCAAAAAACCGGCCATAAAACCTAAAACAATATCTTTCAAAGGTGTTTTCATCTTTCAATGTATAAATTGCATTCTGGCAGCCCATAAAAATGATATATCTACTTTTACAGATATTATAAAGAAATAAACCTTAAAAAAAAAAAAAAAAAATCTATGGTCTCCAAAAACATTTCAGATATTTGAGTCTCTTATATTCTGTTTTTATTGCACCAAACAAAAATACGATAGTCCGTCACCTATATTACAAATTTAAACCTGTGAAAAATGATTAATTGTTTCCTTATTATTACCAAAAGAAAAAGAAGAAAATCTCATATTATATAAATATAGTAATAGATAAACTAACAAATAACTAAATCTTTTTTTTCTTTTTTTTTTTAAAAATCTAAGTTTATAGAAAAAACATTATATATATAATTATTAAGTTTAATATTAAAAAGATATAACCAAAATATATAATATTTATATAATTTATATGTATATATTTATATGTTTACATTTATATATATTTGCAACGTTTATGTACAAATGTATGTTTTTTTATTTTGTTTACTAAAGCTACATGTAAAAAAAAAAAAAATCACATGATTAATAATAAAATGTTAATATATTATAATGTATAATATATTAAACAAAAATAATAGAAATATTAACAAGGGTTTAGCGTATGTAGTGTTGAGACAAATCGTATATTTTATATTTCTTATTTTTATCATAAATTTCTCAAAAATACACCTATTCTCTAACAGAAATTATACAGTAGATGGTGTTTTTATTTTTTTTTTTTTTTAAAACAAACTTTTAACATAATTCAATATGGAAGTAACAAATTATTATTATTTTTTTAATTTTGATGGGTTCAAATCAACAAAATTCACCAATCAGATTAGATAGGTGCTTTTTTTTTTCTTTATAATTAAAATATAAAATTCAATTATATACTGCTGGACAAAATTGTCGGACCACTTTTCTTAAAATATACTATTAAATATAACAGTAATATATGTAAAAGAATTTAAACAAAATGCAGATAAGTTGCAATGAAGTAAGAATTTTTATTTTGACAGCTGATATCATATTAAAAACCAATAAAAAAAGAAGAAAAAGATAAGGTTAATAAGATTAGACCACCTGGCTCATATAAATGTATTAGCCATAAAAACGTTCATACTAAGAGGATGCCAAAAGGTTGATTCAGCAGTGTTCCAAATCTTTAATCTCCAGGGATTATATTGGTAGTAGCATGCTGTATACCGATTTGATACAAATTTGTACATCAATCAAATTACACTTCTTTTGCCTTCAAGATGAGTAGTATAAAATTTAATTTGATTGAATAAGGTGTAATTTATTCGGGGAAAAAATAAATATTAATGGAAACTGATATATATAGCTTTCAAATTAAATAGTATTGTAGCAATATGACAATATATGTTTAAATGTATTAAGGGGAGGTTTAATAAGATATTTACATGGTGGTTACATAGCCAGTAGTTGGAGCGAGTAATCAATATTAATTCTGAACATTGGAGTCATTGGTAATTTTACTCCAACAGTAATATTTTCTATTAATTAGAGAAGAACTTTGTTCCTAATTTATGATTATTATGGCAACAATGCAGTTTCAAACGGAATAAAAAATCAAACTAGATAACATACAGAAATTATGCTGCAAGTGTCTTAAATTATGTGAAACGCTGCTGCTTAACTCTCTTTGCGCCCCCTGGTTGATAATAGTAACTTCTGAAAGCCTTAAAAATTATAAGCTTTCCACTAACATGTCCAAGAAAAGCAAAAGGTGATGCAATTTTTTGTTTTAATTGAAATTTTGTTGTATGTGTGAACGTGGATGTATGTAATAGAATGGATGGTATTGTCAAAGCGATAGAGAATATTAAATATAAAACTATTTATCGCTAGAAACCAAAAAAAATTTGGTAAAGATGGTATTGTTTTTATACATCAAATAAATAACTGCCTAACTTAAAAAAAAAAAGAAGCCCATTAGTCTGTATAGGGACTATATTATAATGAAGTATAGTAAACTCAGCTCAAAGAGAAGAATTGGAAGAATTTTTTTAGAGATTGCACAATTTACACTAAAAAAAAAAAAGCGTCATCCAAAAAGGTTTACGGCAATTTTGACCAGTAGTATTTCATACCAAAATTTATAAAAAAAAAAAAAACCAAACAAAGAAAAAAACCAGAAATTCTCATTGGAAAATAAAATCTAAAATTGATTGTTAACACGATACAATTGATTATAAAATTTGTTCTTAAAAAACTGGAGACAACTATCTGAATGTATAATATTTTCGTACAAATTTGTTTATTTTACAATAAATTTAGGAACTAAAATACAAATTTTACTAAAAAAAAAAAAAAATCAGGGCAAGAAAAATTAATTAGGAACAAATCTGGGCAAAAGTTAACAAACGATTGCATCAAAACATTTCATAAACACAAAATATGATTAACATACTTAGTAATGAGGACTTAATGGCCAACATTTTTTTTTTTTTTTAATTTAAACAATAAACTAGAAAATATTGGGATTACTCGTGTGGATAAGTCTTGAAAGAGAGTCTAAAAAAGGAAAAATCTATTTACCTGAGCATTGCAACAAGTAAAACATACAAGAAGTAGAGAGTCACAACAAAACGCCATTCTTCTTCATCAAATAAAAGAGAGCGAATTCTTAAAATAACGACCCGCCCCCCCCGAAAGAAAAGATTTTTTTTTTTTGCGTTAATTTCGGATTTGAGATGATATACATTATAGTTAAAAAATGTATGTAAAAGGCACTTTTTTTTTTTTTTTTTTTAACATAGCGCAATCTTTTTTTTAAAAAAATTTATTTATGCACGTAGTATAAAATAATGGAGGGCAATTATTTATATTATTATTATTTTTTCTTTTATACATTGTTCAACGCTTTTTGTTAAAAATCTGCGCTGTATTTTTAAGTTTTCTTTTTTCTTTTTTCCAAAGAGGTTTTACACAATCACCATACTTTGTCTAAAATTATATATATATAAAAGACTATTCTTTAGCTGTCTCCGACATTCTTTACATTTTAGTAAAATTGATTAGGATTTCATTTACGATTTCATCGTGGAATTTTCATTTTATGGCAAAATTAGTTGCTTATACATAGATTGAAGTTTTGCTTTATTATATATATATTTCGTTTTAAAAACATTGTTCAAGTGAATATGATATTAGAATAGCAAATTTTAGATTTTTTTTTTAAGAGTATGATAGAAAAAGCGAAATTGAAGCCAAGGAATACATATTAAAAAAAAAAAAAAAAAAAAACTCTTTTTACTTTAAAATTATAAATAATTTGAAATGAAATTTAACAAATTTTTTTCCTTGGCTTCAATGGAATGAATATTTCATTTAGAATTAAAGAGAACTAACCACTCTTGTTCAATTTCACGATCCCAGCCATATAATATAGAGAAATACATTTAAAAGGAGTTGTTCTTAAGAAAAAAAAAAAAAAAAACCATTTTAGCCTTTTACTTAATCAGAGGGCCACTAACTTATAAAACAAAAAATTTTTCAAACTAAAACAAAAAAAATTTTTTAATAATATTAGCAAGTATAAAATGCAGCCTTAATTTTCAATTTTGTTTTTTTCCTGATTTCTCGACCCTGGCCTTTGAATAAATATATAAAAAATATTTTAATAGCAATTAGCTTTCTGTAAATATAGAAAAAAAAGAAAAAAAAAAAAATTCACGTATTTTCTTAGGGTACATAGTAATCGCCCTGTATAGTATTAAAACACTTCTCACATCTAAAAACATCTTGATTTGAAATAAAAATAATATGAAAATGAAGTAGACAAGAGCCTCATATATTTCTATTATTTTTATATTAATAACAGCTATATGCTTGTAATGTTTATAATAATCCTAACTTATATAAAGTACTCCTAAAATTCAGGGAAGGAAAAAAAAAAGGAATATGTCCTTAAAATCTATATTATGAGTGTAAAAATGAAAAATTCCAAGTGACAAGTCTGACTAGAGAAATATTATAAATTCCATTAATTAAAAAAAAAATAATCAAATTATTAACACAAAAATTATACACAAATTTAATTTAAAAAAAAAAACAAAAAAAAAAAAACGAATTAGCCCCCTTTTTGGTGCTTTTAATTAATGAAATATTCACTTTTTCAATATTAAGAAATTAATATATGAAAGACAAAAACAAAACAAAAAAATGAGGCACTTGAATTGGGATCCATTTTTAATAATAATTATTGGTCTTTTTACAATTAGTTATTCTTCCCTACGAATTCAGTAATAAAAATTACATAAGACGGGGTTGAAAATTAATCTTCTTTTTTTTATGAATAATCAATCAAACAGAATTATTCTAAACATTTCTATTTTGTTTGGTCGTTATTATTTACTTTTTTTTTTCCTTTTTTTTTTAAAATAAATTTGATGTTAATTTATTTTATATGTGATACCTTTATTTATACAACAATTCGTTAATCTCCTTTATTATATATGTTTGTTTCTATTATATATATAAATTTTATTTATAGCCCTGTAGCTTGTTTTCAAATCTTTAAGCCCAAGCCAGTTAACAAGACTGAACCAAGAACAAAACTCTTTTCATTTTCTCTTCTTTCTTTATTTTGAAGATATAAATATTTCTGGACGGTATTTTCTTTTCTTATTTTTAGGTGAAATTCTTTGGGAAAGATATTAACCATTTTGTTTTTCCTTGTATTTTGAAGCAAATTCGATTCTACTTCTTCAAGACAAAAAATATTGGTAAAAAAAAAAAAGAAAGAAAAACAATACATACATAATATATATGTATGTATACTATATATATATATGTGTAAACAGAAAAAAAAAATTATTTATAAATTTATGTATAAAATGAACCTCATTTAAAGGATGCCATTAGTTAAATACTGGAAACCGTCGTATAGTTTAGTTGATATAGAGTGTATGCTAGATTCAACTAAGTTGTCTATTAATAGCTGTAGCTGTTCTTCTGTCATATTCATATGAAAACGATTTTTTAATCCTTGTACGGCTGCTGCACCACATTTGAAACAAGGCAACTGGGAACCTAAGAATACAGAAAAAAAAAAAAAATCTTTCAATATTACTGATAAATTAATATCTGAAGGAATTGAATCTGTCATAGCACTTTTTGTTTCTATAAATCTGATTGATTTCTTTCCAATCGCTAGTGTTCATCAAATTTAAAGTAAACTTTCAGTTTTAAAGTTTCTTTACACATACTATACCTGACTGGTGGCATAAAAAAAACTTGATGAATTCTGATGGCGGATAATCTGAAACTGGTCTTAACTAGTTCCAAGCTGTGAAGGATATAATCTCAGTTATTATTCAGTATTATGGATCTAACCACTATTCAACTTATATTTTTTTTTTTTTTGCGCAACATATTTTTGATGTGATTGCAGTCGAAACAATTTTTAATGAATTGCCGGCTTCGGGACTGTGTACTTTACAGACGGACAATTTACCTTGAGAGGCTCCTCGAAAGCAAAGTCTAAGGGGGCAGCACTGCCTAGATTCGAACTAGAGACCTTCACTTATGAGCTGTGCGGGCGGTATCACTGAAGAATGATGGGAAAATACGTCTGTCAAAAAACTATCTTAATACAATATACAACATTCTTAATTGTGCAATAGTAAAATTTATTTTTATAAATTTGTAGGGGAGGATATTCTAGAATTCTATTGAATGTTTGTAGAAAAATAATTTCCAAGTAAGTCAAATATCTGGCAGGAAACAGTCACTCATGACTTTCTCTGATGACAATTCTCAAAGTTGAAAGTGACAAATTTTCTATAAAAAATGGAATTTTTACTTATGACAAATTGCCCTCAATATTATTACATAGGTGATAGAAAAGTAGTGCACTATACTAATATGATAGTTTAGAGTAAATCTATCGTCTTAGCAGATTCATCTAAATAAATTTCTCCGATCATATATTATGTCAAATTAAAGTAATGGTCCTGAATAGAAATATGTATTAATATATAAATATTTATTCAGAACATTTTTTCCAAGGAAATTGCAACACCAAACAATTCAGTAATATCGCATTTCCCGTCAACTTATTTTCATTCAACTCAAAAATTTTGGACAACATATTTAATTCTTTTTTCCATAACATACATTCGGATAGGGTTAGATAAATAAGTGGCAGAACTGTGTAAAATATATCGGAATGGCACTTTAGAAAGAAAATTTCTCCAGAAAACTCTTTACCTATTTGTTAATAAGAATGTCGAAATTTAATTCGAAACAAAGGCTGAAGCCGTTTTTATGGAAAACTGAGAAATATTCCGTAAGGTTGCACAAAAATAATGATGATTGATGGCTGGCTGGGTGCATAGTGTTGGACATTGTTTGAGATTTAGTTCAGCTTCTTTTTTTTTTTTTTGAAAAAAGCTCAACCGATTTCGTAAGTTCATACTTATTAGAGATTTGGAAGGAGAGAGTAAAAATTGTTGATCTACTATTTCAATCATAGAACATTATGAAAGCCCATAATAATGACAAATTGTATGGCTAACATCGAATGATGTTGGCAACATACCTACAGTACATTTTATGTTTTATAAAAGAAAAAAAGACTAAAGTTCAGACTATCAGAAATTGTTGGTTTAATTTAGGAAAATGAATTTTCATTCGAAGACTCAAGAAATTTTCAAAACTAAGTCTATTCAAACATACGACTTTCAAATAACTAACTAATCAATCAATCAAAGAACTAACTAATTAAAGTTCTATATGTTTAATTTGTACTTTCTCATACTTCTGTAAGAGGAAGTGCAGTAATCTTACCTAATTTTCGAAACTGAGTTTACATCCGGAAATACATACATATAATATTCAATATATGTAATATATTAAAATAGATGGCTATAATTCTAAAGTGAAGAAAATAGGTTAACCGGATGATATGGATATGATATACTGCTAAAATTCGCAATCTGAGACGGCTCTATGGTGGATAACACTGACATTATATATTAGAGTCTCCTCAATCACCAAGAAACAAAGGCACTATGCATTCTGGCCCAACTTCCTCAGGGGCCTTTGAATCTACATGTCGCATTAAGAAAACCTGTTAAGCGCTCATGCAGTCATCTTTTGCTCAGACAGATGCAATACTTAAATTTAATCCGTCATCGACGAGGCGAACAGCTATATATATATATATAAATGACAAAGATATTAATACAAACCTAGCCTCATGATTTCCACCAAAGATAGAATCTTATCCATGTGCTTTCTAGCTGCTACTAATCCTTGCAACATTAGTATCTTAAAATATTCAAACATATCTGATTTTGGGCCGCCCATTACATCAACAAATTCGGAGGTCAATTTAAATGGTGATGTCTCAAAACCAAGATTTCTAGGAGATGTGGATAATATAAATCCAAAATCTATATGAATTAAATGACCTTCACCACTAAGCAGAATATTACCATTATGTCTGAAAAAAACAAATAAAATGATGTAAATTTTATTACAACACCAATCTGATTTGATTAAATTAGAAAAGTCTGGGGGAGGAGATTAATTACTGAGTTAGTCATTCTCCTTTTTTGAAGAATTCAAAGAATTATTATTATATATGACATCGATTATATATAATTGTACAAACTTGGCAAAAATGCAAAATATAGAATGTCTTACCTATCTTTGACTTGTACCAGATATGATACTAAACAATAAGCCGCACATGATCTAACGAAATTTCTTTGAGCCGTAAGAAATGCTTCGCTGTTGGTTGGACCAAATTCTTTCGCAAAATATTCTCCCAAGGATAACTGGCAGTGTTTCTTAATTTGATGAAGACTTACCGTATTAAGTATGGGTTCTATTAAACCAGAGTCATCAGATAAACACAGAATCCTGTGAAACATCAAGAAAAAAAATCCCTTTTATATATATATAAAAATAAAATAAAAAGAGATATTCAGTTTTTTTTACCTATATGGATGTAGCCAAAGTGGGACTCTCTCGGCAGTCCAAATATTTTGAAGCATTGTAAGGACCTGTGAAGCCAACAATTCTTGTCTCAGATCATCTCCGCATTTTACTATTACGGAAAGAAGTCGCCATGAAGTCAGATATCCATAAGGCGAACATTCTCTAATACGACGTTCCTTTTCCTCCCAAGGTTCCTAAAAATAACAGGAAATATCACAATTGATCATTAATTAAAAAATTATCAACATCAATATAAATATAATTGTAGTTGGTGTCTACTTGTTGGTTAGTCACGTTTTGATGAATAATAATAATAAAGATACTAAGTTCGACATGATCGCAATTCTGGTTTATATTTAGTAACCCCCCTTATGGAGTAGATCCTATCGGTATGAACTGCTTAATTCATATAAAAACTTACGGCTTACATTTTAGTTCTCTTGAATTTTTTTAAAAAAGAGTGAAAATGTTAAGAAACGGACACGCTCTCCGATTTTTTACTTTCTCTTACTCCGAGTAAGAGGAAGTATTGTGATTGTGCCAAATTTCTGACATCGAATTTTCACCAGAAAATACACGTTTTGAGGTTCCCTGAATCGGGAAAAGTGTTTTTTTAGAAAATGGTCTGTGTGTGGGTTTTATGTGACAGATATAGCTCAAAAACGCTAAATCATAGAAAGTGAAACTTGATATTCCGTTGGGGGTTATCACCATGGGGATCCGATAGGAAGTTATCTGTCAAAATATCTCAACTGAAAGTACCCCTTCACTGTACGGATTTTTTTTTAGTTTTTAGTGATTTTTCTCGAAAACAGCTTATGAAGCAGGACTGATGAAAACAAATGCTAATCTTGAAATGTCTGCCAACATTACCTTTAGAGCAGCAGCGGACGGATCTTCTGGATCATGTGTGAAAGGTCTTGGATCGTGTAATGATTCTGAAAGACGTCTACGAATATCTCCAGCGGCAAATAATGAAGGTTCTCTTGAATCAGTTGATTCTTGGGATAGCTGCGATATAGTGTCTCGTTCTACAGTCTTCCGTACCCCAACATACTAAATACATACAAAAACTCAACATAATATCATAGAAAAAAAAAATGGATATAAAAATTTAAAAAATCAATGAAAAATCTGCAAGTAAACATTATATAAATATGTTTATATTCATTTTGGACCCTTGGCGCAACAGCTCATGACTATCAAAGGTAATCAGATAAGGAACGTGCGATCTGCAGGTTGCTGTTCCCTCGCCATGTTTATGTTAAACGCAACCAAGATCCGCTACTAATTCCTACTCAATACTGGGAAAACTAAATTGGAAGCCTCACCGGAAATCGAACACGTGATATTGTCTAGTAACAGCTTCCAATGTATAGTATATGTATATATATGTAAATATTTTATAAAATCAAATTCAAAGAGATAAAACATTGTAAAAGATAAGTTAAGACTGGCACATATGATCCTGATACAGTCGTTCTCATTGCTTTTTTCTATCCCACTTTCCTATTAATGTACTAAGGTAATCAAAAGAAAGCAAATGAAAAAATACCTCTTCCTCTTAAAAGTTTTCAATTAATTCAATTTAAAGTTTTCAATTACCGGTTTGGTAATATATGTATGTACAAGTGGACAAGTTTAATACCTTGTTTCTCACGAAATGTTCCTTAGTTTTATCCAAATATTTTCAAATGTCAAAAAATTCTTAAATTGTTTCTGAATCCCAGCTGCTCGGTGAAGAATTTACAAAAGACATCAGTCTTTTCCACTCTTTAAATAGAATACTCTCCTAATCATGGTCTATTTAGAACCTCTAATGCGGAATGGTATAAAACCTTGTAGATTCTGACTTACAATAAATTATTCAGCCATGATCTTGTTATTTCTTTCGTTTTTTCTTCTTCATCTACACTTCTGAATTTCAAAATGCTCAAATTTCCTAATTTTGATTATAATATCATGAAGTCCATATCTGAAGGTTTTTTTGTGCATCGACTATCTTCAAAATGTCTTTTGTGTTGCTTGTTTTTTACTTTCATTTTACAAATAAAAATTGGAACAATTTGAGAAATAAAGCAAATTTAAAGAAGAAATAATTCCTTTTTAAAAATAACTCAAAGAACTCCATCAGGTTGGGCTTTACCAAATAACTCTGGTTTTGACAAAACTGATGAGAATGCGCACTCAGGTTTGATCCCAATGGGTGTTTTTATCTTGTTCACTCAGCACTGAGTAAGATTAGTACACTACAGTTAATGGCGAACCTGGTTGCGTAATCAGAACTGTGGTGATGACAGCAGTGACATGCTGATCACATGTCCATCTAAAAGAATCGATATCCTTAAGGACTCTTAGCCCACACTTGCTGTTGCACTAGCAGGGTTTTTAAATGGATAATAAGGAAACGGAAAAGGAAAGGAAATAAGGTTCTACCTGCCTAATCTTGCAGCAGAAGTAGGACAATCGATTATTTAAAGTAAATATTGTTTTTTCAGATTGACTTCTTTTTCTTCTTAGTTTTAATAATTTCTTCTCCAGCTGGGGCAATATATAAATTTTCAGAATCTTAAGAGGACTGTTTATGACAAATCATTTTCAGTTTAAATTTTCAAAAGAAAAATGTTGAATTATTAATGAATTAAATGGGGATGAAATAAAATTATAAGAAAAAGATTAACCTGTTGTGAAATTTCATCATCATCTTGCGACCAACAATCAGATTCTGCATCCAGTTCTAGATGTGAATAACTTGTAAGAGCAGCTGCTAAGTTCTCTTCAGATTTTGTATGCCTAAGTGTGTTCATACTCTTAGAAACAACAGGTGATGAGGCTAAATCTTCTACTTCAACCACTTCCACATAGAGTATGTAGGGAGCCTGAAACAAAAAATGAGATCCAGACGTAAATATCAGTTTTGCACTGACTGATCACTCTTTAGTTCTAACAAAGAGTGTGTTCTCTTCACATACTCGTACTGTTATTGCAAATACCAACCTTATCTTTAGAATTGAGCACAGCAGCTGCATGCGGAGGAATCCTTACAATATGATGAGGTGTATGACTGTTGAGGGGCAGCCATACTCTGGCTGGTAGATTTAAATTCACCAAAGTTAATTCAGATATTAGCCTAGTGGTTCTTGCTTCTTTGGTACCTACTGTTGCTAATGTCTTACCAATATTAATTAGCGTCTTTATCAGTTCCAATTCTGGAGCAAGACGTGGCGCCTGTGGCATTTGAAAGAAATCACTTATTACAAAAAATAATAAATTCTTGAAAAAAAATAAATAAATAATTGCAGCGGCCAATTTGATAGAGAAATATTTTAAAAACTCTTATGTTTCATCAATTACAGATGCTAGAGATTTATGAATAACATTTACATTCTCACTCTCCTATTTAAGTAAAAGGTCGTTTCATGCTCGTGAAAATGCAACCTCTAAATACTCTTTAATTTTTTTTTTTTTTAAGGCGCAGCAACATCTGAGGTCACTGGCGCCCGGAGCATTCTCAGTGCATTGCCGGCCTCCGTGCAATTTCTGCCATTACTTCCTACACCCGAACAATGAGCTTTTGAGGTTCCTACTTTGAGAAAACACCCTTTATTGATAATAATTAAACAATGATGTTTTATCTTAATCCTTGGAGTCTAGCGAAATGTTTAAACATGACTTGTCTTTCCTTGGCAATTGCGTTTTAACCCTAAGGGTTTTAAAAATAACTTGATTACAAAATTTTAATTATTTGAAAAGGAAATTTTCTTTTCCAAGCTACACCCACGATAGAGAGGGGAAGAGAAGTTAAATGAATGGGTTCCACATGGATTTCAAGAATTTAGACATCAGTCCTGAAAAGGAAGATCCTTCAGTGGATGTCCAGGACGTTTGATGTGATGCTTTCTAAACAAATCCAAAAGCAAAACTAATCGTCATTACCTTCATTACTCATATTGGGCTTCGCAGTCTCCTCCAAAATACTAAAATATAAAGTCGAATACATCCAAAACCACCAAACATTAGGAAGTAAAAAAAAAGTATGTGTTTAGTTGCCCTTAATATTATTCAGGTAGGAGATCGTATTTAAACTAAAATCACACTTTATCTAAGCCTAGCTCCCCCAGGACACCATTAAAATAATTTTCACTTAAAATGAAAAGTGATTCTATAAAATAATCATGATGCATGTGACCCCCTAGTTAAATCAAGTCATCTGATTGTAGCAAAACAATTAGCATCAGAGTAATATTGACTCACAATTTAGAAATGTGAATGGATTTTCGAAAGTGAAGTCTCCCTAAATGGAGAGCAATTCATTCTGAATAGTACTATGAAAAGCTGATTTGATTCAGTTTTATGCAAATGTAATTAAACGGGAAACACTAACTCTTCCAGCTGGACAATGCATAATCCCATGCTTCCAATTTGACCATGCTGAAATGCCAAAAATTTGGTGGAAATTAGCAGTTACTTCATTCTGAGTAACCTGATCTCCCAGTGCATTAGACAGACTAATGGATCATTTTCTTCGAAATCTAGGATTCCAAAATTGAGATAAATTACGAGCCTGCTTTCAGGAATTCGCCGTTTACTTTTATAAGTGTCATACTTAAAAAAACAAAACAATATAAAAACTAAACTATTTTAAATATATACGTTTTCACTTTATTCGTCCATCCCATGATTTAACTTAAATGATGAAGTTAATCAAGATAACAATTGACAAGGCATAAAAAAAATATTAATAGAAGCCAATTAACCTCTCCTCTCTCTCTCTTTGAGGTGATGGTAATATACTTTCAATACTTAATGAAAAAAAAAAAAGAATAAAGATAAAAGAATAGATACGATGTTAGGGGCTAGTTGATAATATCATACAGGCGGCGTTAATCAATAACAACAATTCAATAGGATATAAAAATATACGGGCACTCACATCACAGCTGCAGACAGTCCTCTTTCCCCTCAGGTCGTTTACCTTTCCTTGACAACTATCAAAACATGTACATCCATTATCAAATGCCCGACCAGAATTTAAATCACCCAAACAAACACGACTTGGTCCTGCAATAGTGAAACAATTGTTTAGAAACTTTCCAAAAGCAAAGTTGTCATAAAAAATAAATTAACTATTTACATAAGATTAAAATAAATAAATTACATTCAATGTATTTTATTTTTTACAAGATAGTAACTCGTGTTATACATGAATCAACTTTATTCCATTTGAATGCAATTTAATTTGACAGGAATTCGGACAATGATATCAATTCGGTAAACCCAAGTAATAAGTTTTTTTATGTGTAACAATTTACCTCTTCCCACACGTAAATGTGATGGAAACTAAATATAATTAATGGTATGTTTTTTTTTTTTACTTATTTTGTATAAAATTTATCATTAATTTTATTATATGGTAAAAATTATTCTTATCATTAAACTCTATACTATAAAAAAAAAAAATTGAACGAAAAATTTAATATTCTAAATAAAAAATAATATGACCATTATGTGACAATCAAAATTAATATGTAACTTTACTGGAATATTTAATGAAATTTATTATTATTATTATTATCTGCAGAAAATTATTCTCAACTTCAAATTTCTACAGTTTAAAAAAAAAACATTGATCCCTAAAATAAACTGTCTAAATTAAAAATAACAATAACACATATCCTTACGAACCATTCACTGAGTTTACGTTCTGTTGACCTGGGTGTAAGGCTGAAGCATCAGATCTAGATCTGTGATGTGTCTTCTTGAGTGGTGAAGGTGCAGCCAGACTATTAGAGGTAGTACAAGTACCATTGGTGCATGCATTTGGAACCATTACCTGTGGACGAGATACTCGTCTTGTTGGCTCGGATTCACGCGGCCTAAACAGAGAATGATGAAATGTTAAAAAAAAAAGTCAGCTACCACTTTACTTCTTTCTTTTTTTTTTCTGGTGCTCAGCCAAGAATTGGCCATATCGCCTATTTGCTTTCTGAAAGCCCAAGAGAGTAAGGACCTAACATTGTTACTGAGCTATAACCATCTATATCAATGTATAAGGCCGACTTTTATGTTATTAAATGGCTCTAGAAGTAATTTGACTGATGTAAATCAGAAATTACCTTGAAATTCCCCTGGGAGATAGATCGGAAGGGATTTTTTATTTTCGTTTGTTCCTCTTCTAATGGTTATCAAAAGCCGTACACACCTCTGCTCAATAATTGTCGTCAGTCTAATTTTAATGGCTGACGTAGATGATTGCTTGGGTATGTTGAGGCAGATTTACTACTTCTTTTCCAATTCTGACATTTCATTGCCGCTAATATCACAATGGCTGGTATTCTACTTTTACGCAAGCGAAATATATGTGTGAAATTCGGGTATTTTGGAAGTCGTAAATAACCTTGCGCTTTCAAGTAGAAAGAAGAAAAAAAAACAAAAAAAAAACTCAGTAACATGATTATTCCTTTTGATTTTATGCGGATGTACATATACACAACTGCATATACATATTTTAGGAGAAAACTCAATTACAAATGATAAGAATCTTTAACGCAGGAGAAAATAAAAGAAAATAATTAATACCATTATGATCTTGAATTTTGAGAATGACAATCTTAGGTAGTAATGGAAGTAGATGTAATGTAATTAAGGGCCAAGGTCTCTTTCTTTGTAGGAATACTAACCACACACTATCAGTGCTTCCATTATCACTGAACAGGGCAATAATCAATCAAGTTAAAGGTGGCAGCATTCTCCTATCTTAATATACAGCTGGCACGTCATTCCATAATAATTACTTTTAACAAACAATGCCAACAAGAAAAATCCATAAATCTTCATCTTTTATACCATGAATCTTTAGCGTAAAAAAAAGGAAACAAAAATAAATCAATGATAGTGATGATAACTTAAGATTTATACCAAACAACGATAACCAGTATAAACAAATCATATCAGCAATTAAAGGTAAAATGTACAAAAAGATAAAAAAACATCTCTAGCTCAAAAAATAAGTTAAATAATTAATTAATTAAAAATTTGAATTGAACAATCACAGTTTCCTCTTACGGTAATTTTTAAAAACTGAATTTTTTACTTCTCTCACTTTTTTTCACAAATAAATAAAACAAATCTAAGCCCACAATGAAAGGTCTAATATCAAGTTGTGATTTTTGACATTTACATAGATAAAATATTTTTAATGAATATATTAAGTTCAACTAAACTTCCAGTAGTGATGGAACTGTTAGAGAGGCCCGCCTAACAGAACTCTCCTGTAATATTTAAGACAAAAGTGATAGACAAATTGTTGTTGTGGCTGGTTCCGCAGAACTGGAATGCATCAGAGATATTTTCCGTGACTCAACTCTGTGTTGAGTGTATCAACTAAATTTGCTCTGTGCAAGTATGAATAATGGGGCTGTTTGTTTGCTGGAGAGAAATGGTCTGGTTTGAATAAATCAACAAAATATGGTTAATCTGTATAATATAATCAGTGACACAGATTGCCTAGACTTTACACTTAAAAATGGTATGAAAATGATAAGAGTATGGTGGAGTGGTAAAAGGTAATGACACGTAGTGACTGGCGAGTGACCTCAGTTGTATGAATTGTGTTTATATCTGTCTTCCGTCACTATATTTATGTGGTTTCTTCCACTCTAGTCCGAGAGAGTGGTCCTGTTATTTTGCCTCTCTTTCTCTGCAACGAATACTCTCTTTGGATACTATTACATATGTAATATCACACTGATTTGACAAAAACATCCTGATGATGGGCGAACGCCCGAAACCGGCTGATGAACACAAAAAAGAAGCAGGCTATCACGGAAAATATCTCTGGTGATAGACAAATATTTGGGGGTTAGTAAGCAAGTTTTAAGAAAACTGTCGGATCCTTTTTAGGAAAAAAAAAAATCGCAAAAAACAGAAATTTGGTTTCCGGTTTGCCGATTTTCTTCAAACTTGGAACTTTTAGCGATATGCTTAATATTCGTCAATATTAATGGGTAGCTGAACCATATGGGAGAGCCTAACTTCGCTCCTTTCGATTAAAAAAAAAAAAAAAAATCAATTATCAATTGAAAAAAAATGTTGACCTACATTTGCGTACCAGTTTCGTGTAAATCGTGAAAGATAACAAAACAAAATCGGGAAATTTGCGTTTCCGTGTAAGGAATTTAAGTCATAACTTCACGCTATTCTTTGGGTGATTGTAAATCGGAATAGAAACTTCAGTATCTTCACTTTTAAGTTATTTCCTTCATATGAACAAACAAAGAAGTCCAATCAGTTTGCAAAAGAAACTGCAAAATCGTCCATTGCGATCAACTTTACTAAAGCGGCAATTCAAACTTTTGCATTGCAGGAAATATGAAATCACGAATGGGGGTGAACTGCAACAAGTTGGCCACTACAAAACTTTTCTATTCAACAGTGTCGGCAAAACAAAGCAAAGATTTGAAGATGAACCTACATACTGGCCCAGATCGTCTGTTGGTCACTGACAAATGAAATCATATATGCAACGTTTCCATAATAGCTGATTCGTCTTGCAGTTATTCGACCGATTCACAAAATGTTGAATACATCCCCTAAATCGATCATATATCATCAGCTGCAGCCACCTCAACTTCAAGATCTTATATAATAAAAAAAAGTTCTGTAAGCAGTTTTCTGATTTCATTAATTTAATTAATTTTGATTTGCTGATGCTGTGATTATTTTCTTTGTACTTTATTTATATTTTATTAGATATATAGATAATTTTATTGCCTTCGAATCATTTGTACATATAAATGCATACAAGGCTCGTCACAATAAATATTACATAATACATAAAAAAAAAAGCACATAAAATTAAAATAACTGTCAACAATTATTATATTAGCAGACACACACACTATACATAGATTATAAGCCGCCAATCTAATATTATAATAAAAACTGAGAATGGGAAAAATTGTGGAAATAATTTTATATTATTACAGTTATTGTTTTGTTTTTTATAATTTGTTAGAAATTCATCTAGTGAGTGATTATACATTTACTTAATAAATAGTCTTACAGTTTCTTTTTAAAATCTTTTAAATTTAAGAGTTCACCAATTGATGACGGAATCATTTTAAAGGAGATATAAGAATTCTGAATTGTAGTATACCTTGTAAAATGGTGGACAAACTAAACCTTTACTTCTTGTTTCGTAGGGGCTAATATTTTTAGTGACAAAAAAATCATCTTTGTATTTAAACACCCACACTGCTAATTTATAGATAAATAAAGATGGAAGAGTAAGTATATTCAACTTTTTAAAATGATCCTTACAACTTTCCTTCCGTTTAACCTTGACCAAGATACGAATTATCTTCTAGTTCTATATAGTTCCGGTGAGTTTCCCCAAAACTCTATGGCATACGACACTGTTGATTCAAATTTTCCGTGGTAAATCATTTTTCAGGCCCCAATTTCTAGGACATTTGGCCAATTTATAAAATAAGTTGTTGCCAACTTAACTAACAACTGGTCAACATGCAATTTCCACATCAAGTCAGTCGAAATGTGTAATCACAGAAAACAAACAGAATTCACAAATTTTATACTGGAAATATCCATCATGATAAGGGGAGAATAGGTATTACCCTGTGGAGAAATAGAAAAATTTAATCCGATGGTCTTGTCGGGGTTAATTTTTAAGTTATTATTCAATGCCCAATAGAACTATATGAATTCAATTATATGATACAATTGGATACAGTATTCAATTATGAACTATAATAATGGGTCCAGTAATCAGGAAATTAAGAAAAGAATATGCGAAGGGAAAAAGTCAATCACTATCTTTTGGATCAGGAACATCCTGCCGAAAACAAAACAGAATATTTTTAAAGCGATTGTACTCAGCATAATGACTTATGGATCAGAGATATGGCCCATAGAGAAAAGTATACAAAAAAACAACTGCTGGCAACAGAAATGGACTTCTGGAGACGAGCAGCAAGAATTTCCAGAATAGATAGAATAAGATTAAAAAGAATAATGATAGAATTAAAAAGAATGTTATAAGAAAGGTTACTAAAAGGCATCTACGATTGGCAAATTGATGGAAGAATGAGCAGGGGAAGACCTCATAGGATTTGGCAGGATGGAATAGAGGAGAACTTGATGGGCCATGGTCTCCAGGAAAATTTGACAAAGAAGAGGGAGAAATATTTAGGTCAAGGAAACCCACTGAAAAAAAAAAACCATAAACTATAATTTTTATTTACTACATATTTATTTGTTTATTTACTTATCTTTCTGTTATTATTTTTTATATATATTCCTAAGTTGTTAGAAAATATTAATAATTTTAAAGCTATCGATGCGCCCCTGCCAAAAAAAAAAATTTAAAAAAGAGAAAAACGGGAGACCCTTGCTTGAAAAACAATTTTTTCGTATTCAGGTAACAATAAAACAAATAACCATCATAATTGATAAGAGCTTATTGTGAAGGCTGATATAACCTGTTTCCCCTTCTACCGTTAATTAACATGATCTAGTTGATAACATAATATGGGTCAAGGAAGCTCCATCTTCCATAATAATCCGGCAAGGTAAATTATTGATTGACTAAAATTATATTTAGTTTTTACTTTTTTCTTATTCCTATATCTGCATTCTGTTACTACGATAGATGCGATTGTGCATCAATTTTTTCAAAATTTGAGTTATTCATAAAAAATAAATGAAGTCGTATGAGTTGAGAAAAAATCAATTATTAGACCATGTGCTTGACTATTAGAAAATATTTGATCCTCATTACCCAAAGGTAATTTCTGGCCAAATTGTAAAGGTAAAGTTATTAAACGGTGATCTTATTCATATTTTTATAAATTTTGTAACTAATTTTGATTGTAATATACTTTAAATAAAAAATAAATAAGGGAATTAGTAATTACTTACTATAAAAAAATTATATATATATCTTAATATAATATAAGAATAAATAATGTGAGTTGAATAGTAAAACAAATTGCGGGTCAATTGTTTTGAAAATATATATAAATATAAATTCGAAATAAATGAATAAATAAAAGTGTGATTGTTAAGTATATACTATAAAAAAAATATGTAAAATATGTGTAAAATTTAATAACGTAATACTTTTGTGGGGTTTATTGAAAATAAAAGAATTGAATCACACACACACACACACACGCGCGCACACACACACACACACAGTTAATTATCAAAAAACAACTTTTCTATACGCAAGGATATTTCAATAAAATTATTTCGGGTGAATATAAATTTTCGAAATATGACTTTATTGCAAAAAATAAATAAATAAATAAATAAAAAGAATCGTGGAATTAAAACAGAATCCTCTTATTAATTCATAAAAATCTCTCATGACCTTTGACCTCATAAATTTCAATGAAACTCTACTTGACAACCCTAGTGTTTTTTTTTTTTTTTTAACAAAAATATATTTAATGGTTTAAAAATATTGATAATGTATTGATTTATTAGGCTTATAAAAAGTTAATTTTTTTTTTACTTTTTATAATACATTAAGTACAGTAATAGCATAATCAATTGAGAGCTTCGAAAGCGGTAATGCTACAATAAAACGGAACTAAACGTTTTTTTTCCTCACTAACCTTAACTCTCCAGACAAAATAAGGTTCTTCAATTTTGTGCCATGCGATTTCCTCTTTGATAAAAGGGCTGCATCTGAACTATAGGCATCTAGTAACCAAGAGCATTTCAATGAGAAATCTACAGACTCTCGACACCTGAAATTTCGATGAAATCAAGTAAATAACTTTTGGTAAAAATAAGCATATTAGTGTGTTGAAACTAGCAGAGAGTCAAATCACCTGTGAACCAGATATGGGTGAAGGACTTCCGCAACATCAGGCATCTGAATGTACATATTGACAAGTTGAGGTAAATAAAAATCTACCTCATTGTCTGGAAAACTGAATACTTTGTTACCTATATCAAAAAAATATTTTTTAGTAAGATATCAAATAGTTTATATTAAGTAGAGCAAATCTTTCCTAAATGTCATCAGAAAGACAAAAAGGTGCTGCTACCCTGACATTTAAGTTTTTAGGAGAAAAAAAATATCACTGACCGATGTAACTTTGTACGCCAGGCTCCTTTGAATTAAATAGGTACATAATAGCCATTGACATATCAAACAATTTGGATTCAAACAGTCGTAGTAAAAATCCTTTGGCTGTATTTGAGGGAGGAAGTGGAAGTGGTGGTGGCGGAGGTGGAAGTTGTGGCTCTGTAGGCGTCTTTTCTTCCTCAAGCGGTACATCTTCATCATTAACAGCGTGGACTGATGTTGAAGGGATAGCCGGTGTTATTTCCGTCTCGACGGAGCGGATACCCACGCAACAGTACGATGAGTCATTACGTGTATCTTTATTAGCTTCGGCAAGGTCAAGGCTTTCATCACTGCGATGGGTTGAAGTTGAACCAGTCCTTTCGGATCTGTAATTTTACATATTTGGTTCAGTATTAAATGTTAGGTATTAAATATTATTGAATATGTGGATGAGTGGGCAATGCTGTGCTGGATTAACATCTGGTATTCCGGCTTGCATATTTCTTTTATTCTTGACCGATTTCGCATTTTCATCCATCATCATAGTAAATTTATCAAATTCATCCAGAGAGTTCACTTCAACGCAATGCACACAGTCCGAGTGTAACAGAAACATTGCGTTGAAGTGAACTTTTCCAAGAACTTGATAAATTTACTCTGAGGACGGATAAAAATCCGAAACCGGTCAGGAATAACAGAAATATGCAAGCCGGATATTAAAGAATCCGGCTATTATTAACCAGATATTAAAGAATTAAATATTAAGAAAAAAATTGTGCCAATTTTCAGCATTCATGATAAGAAATTAAAAAAAAAAAAAAAAATCTGCTATGAAAAACTCTAACGACTTTGTCATAATGTTCACACATTTTCCAAGTTGGAATTTTTATCTAGAATTTTATTCCCGTAACCCTGACCTATTTCGCATTTCCTACCATCGTTAGAGTTTAAATAATTTTTGTAGAGACGTTGGCTTCTGCTTTTAACGTTTTTTTCACACACTACATCGACTGGATTATATTGGGAAGCTCCCAGTATGTATATAGCAATTTTTATGTATTAGAAATTACATTATTTAGGTTATTTATTGTGATTACGTTAATATTATCAGTTTTACTACAAGTTTCATTGTTTGTAATTGGGGAATCATATTATTCTGAAAAGGTAACTGGAGTCAAAGTCAATAAATAAGTCTAAATAATAAATAAGTGAGTGTTGTTGAAACGAGCTTTTTTTTTTTTTATTCTTTTAGATTTTATTTTTTAGAAAGGAGTGTTGCGATCATGTCTAATGTTCAAAATTGATTTTCCGCCGGAAGCACATGCATAGGAAATGTTTTTAGCGATTGTGTGTGTGTGTGTGTGTGTATGTGTGTGTGTGTGTGTGTGTGTGTGTATGTGTGTGTGTGTGAGGGAGAGAGAGTGGTGGGTTGTATGAATAAAATATCTCACAAACAAAAAATCGCAGGAACCTCAAATACGCAAGAACATTGGTTACAATCCAAACATTACCGACAAATTGATAATGACAATGATTAAAAAAAAAAAAACAAAATCTTTGAACACTTCGTATAAGTAATCTCAACCACATCCTCTGTATAGGCTCGCCTGGCACAAAAAATGGCAAATATCATAAAAATAGATAAAATGAATTTAGGATACAAATTATGTTACAACTATTGCAAAACCCTTAGGGAGTGGAAAAGATAAAATAAACAGATTTGAAAAAAATTTGCAGCATATCTTGGACAAACAGGCCGAAAGTTTAAAGAGAGAAATCATGAGCCCAAACTTACTTTCAATAAATAATCGAAGTTCAAAGAGCATCTAACTGAATCCAGGACACACTTTTGATAACAAAGTGGAGATAATAAACATTAGGTATAAAGAGAAGGCCTTCAATGGATAGAATAATATGAGATGGTCAAATTTTACCAGCAAAATAAAGAATTTTTTAGCCTTTTAAAAAAAACCTACCCCCATCACGAATATGTTTCACAAAACTGAAAATGTAGTAGGAACCAAGTTATAATCTCTAATATATAACTCAATTACTAACTTCTACTAAAGACTTACTTATCAAACCTAAAAATTTTTACATTAATAGATTTAGATTAAGGCTGTAAAATGGGGTTGTTGCACTGCGATCTGAAAGATATATTGTGCCCCCCGGAGCCTTCTCAGTGCCCTGTCAGGCCTCCGAGCAGTGATTTCTAGCTAGAGACAACACTGCCCATCACCGGACACTGAGCTGCAGAGGCTCCTAGGAAGAAAAAATACAAGGGCAGCATGCTGGGACCTCCGCGTTGCTAGCCAGCGCGCTACCATTGAGCTAATAATCTATTCCTTCTCCCTTGGCTTACGCCAATTAACTAGGGACGGCGACCCTAGTTTGTGTACTGTGTTTGTCCTTGTCTGTAAAGGATAGAGTGTATGTAGTTTAAGTGCATTGTGAACTGTTCTGGCGAATTGCATGGAATGCTGAGCTGTGGTAAACCGTAGGATCGCTACTCCCCAAGTAACTGCATGCAACAGTTATCCCTTGAGGGCTTATATTCATATATAGTGTAAGTAAATACAATATTTTTTTAATTTTATTTATTTGTTTCATAGTACATTGTACTTTAAACAAAAAGTTGGCTTAGTTACAAAAATGAATTAATATAATATAAACAAAAATTGAAGTCTTACTGAAATCAACTCAAAAGAATTAAAGATTTACTATTAATAGAAAATTAAAAATAACATAGCATAAACAAAATATGTTTCTTCATAACAAACAGAATTTAAAAATGAACTTTCTGTCCTACAACTAGTTTATAAAATGGGATATTAGTATACTACCGTTCGTTTGGTATGAAACTTCTGCATCTTACTGTTTGATTTACAAAAGTATATATACATTCAATATTTTTTATAGAATTAATGGTCATTAACTGTTGGTAGCGATCATATAATGATTTTTAACAACATTATCAACTGATGGAACTCTAAAGGGTTTATGGTAGAACAAAGAGTCGGGCTTTATCATATTACAAACAATACAGATATTACTAGTCATGAAATTCATATTTGTTATTATTGTGAGATAAAGTAGATTTAGATAAATTGGCCAAAAGTAATTGAATCATTATTCTTATTATTTTAATGTTATAATTAAAATTCAGATAATCCTCTCCTATTCCTAGACTACTTAAATTTCGATAAACACAATTATATCTAGAATTAAGAATTGTTAAGAACTAATTCTATATCATTACTTAAAACAGTTATGACTTAATTTGGTAATTATGTTATTTAGTCATTTAAGCAACACCTTAATCACAATGATGTGGTATTTATTATTATTACTTTTTCTTTAATATAATTAAGTATTTAGTTTTAGCGGTCGTAACGAACACCAAAAACATTAAGTATTTAAGATATATTATTGTTGATATAGGTTACCTGATGAAGCTTTCAATAAAGAGAAACAGGTCATAACTAAAAAAAATTACCTTTCATTTAATAAGTGATCAAAACCATACCAAATATATAACGACTTCATTTCAAACATGTAGTCCGTTTAAATATCACCATCGTTCCGACGCGAAGAAAGTTTCGTTCAATACAATCGAAAGTGCTGCTTGACTAAACTAAATGTTTTCTTTTCTTCAAATTTTCTGCGATTTCCTCGAAAATATAATTAAACTTTGCATTAATTATCGGCATGAAGGTTTTCCAGTTTTTTATGAAACTTTTTTTTTGCAGGATAATTTATTTTTGAAGGAATGTCGGACCTTATAACGATCAGCTTACCTCTATCTAAAGCGTCACTTCAATGTATAATATAATGAAAATGTGGGTGGGTCCGCAATGCTGGATAACATCCAGTATTTTATCCGTCATAACATGCATATTAGTTTTGCTCCTGACCGGTTTCGGATTTTCATCCATCGTCAGAGCAATTCACCAAGTTCGTGTAGAGTGTTCACTTCAACGAAATGTTTCTGTAGATTCACGCTTGTTGGTTGTATATATATGTGGGAAGGTTATATGGTTATATTACTATGTGTGTGTTTCATGCAAAGTGGAATTATTATAAATCGTGATTAGACATTAGAAAATAGTGTATAATAAATAGCATGTTTGAAGAATACTTTATAACTAAATTTGTAACAGTGTTGTTAAGCGTGCTCAGTGTTTTATCAAGTCATTTTTATTAGGGGGGAGGGGCGATAAGTTATTTCAGGAGTTAACTATACTAATAAGAATAGATAAATTTTAAGGAAAGGCTGAATTTTAACATACACCAATGTTCAAGGAATTCAGCACCAATATTCATCTGCTGTTCGTGGATTTCAAAGCTGCCTATGACAGCGTATACCGCGAAGAATTATACAAAGCAATGATGAGACTTGGAATCCCCTCCAAATTAATAAGACTTGTCCGTGCGACCATGGCTGACACTAACAGTCGTGTCAAAATACAAGAAGACCTATCAAACAAATTCATATGCGATCAAGGCTTAAGACAGGGAGACTCTCTTTCATGCACTCTCTTTAATTAACCTGGGTTTGGAAAGAATAATTAGAGGTGCCAGAATTGAAACCACAGGCACAAACTTCAATAAGAGCGTGCAAATCTTAGCGTAGGCCGATGACATTTGTATAATTGGAAGGTCTTCAGCGGCTGTAGAAGAAACCTTTATCTCCTTAGACCGGGCAGCAAGAAACATGGGGCTGGCAGTAAATGAGAATAAGACCTTACAACGGATACGAGAGTGTATAACTCATGCATTCAGGTCAACGATTACAACTTTGAAAGGGTTCGAGTATTTAAATACCTGGGATCGGTGATAACGGCGGATAAAGATGTAAAACAGGAGGTAAACCAGAGGCTCATGTCCGCCAATAAATGCTACTGTGGGCTCCTGAGGTACATGAAAAGCCGTAATTTATCCAGGACCACAAAATGTACTCTGTACAAAGTGCTTATACGCCCTGTTCTGACGTATGGAGCTGAAGCATGGACCATGACCAAAGCGACAGAGAAAGAAGGATTTTAAGAAAGATATTTGGTCCAATCAAGGAAAATGAACAATGGAGGATACGTCACAACGAGGAATTGGCAAGGTTGTATTCGGAAGTGGATGTTGTAAAATATATTCACTTGGCAAGACTGCGATGGGCAGGCCACGTTGTTAGGATGGAAGAAACTGCTAAAGAGGAGCTGTTTGGTGAACCGGGAGGGAAAAGAAGGTTGGTAGGCCGAAAATAAGATGGCTGGATCAGGTCGCGAATAATGCAAGACAGCTGAACGTCCGGAATTGGTGGATCCCGGCTAAGGATAAAGAATCATGGCGTATGATTCCTGAGCAGGCCAGGACCCCGTTGTAACGCCAAGGAATAAGAAGGAGTAAATTTTAAGGAAAGGCTGAATTTTAACTTACGGTCTTATTAGGTTTCTGAATTTTCAGAACAGCTCCAAATATTTTCTTCAAGTTTTCAAAGTTATTTTCTTTAAGAACTGTACATGTTACATCTATATCACTTATATATGAATCAGATTTTAACTACACTTAAACTTTACAGAGAACTACACTCTAAATACAAACATTGACACACCCGAAAGCCACAATAGTTATTATAGATAGCAATGGGCATCGAACTGATCTAAGAGTTGAGAGAAAGATAACAACTAAGAGAAAAACTTGTTCGAGTAATTAAACTTTTCTTACTTTTTTTTCTAATACCTATTCAACTTAATACCATTGTAGTTGTATTGAGTGAGCAATGTTAACTTGATAACAATCATTAATTTCTTTGTTGAGTATTTAAGAAAACAATAAATTGCCTTCTCATTTTCATTTCCAAATTGTTAACATTAAATATGTAACAAAAAAAAAAAAAGTGGTGTAAAATATTCTTACGACTTTCTCTTAATCCTGTTTAATACAATTATATATAAATGACAAATTTTCAAATTAATCTTCAAATTTTGCTCATTTATCCCTAATATAAATATAGATGTGGTGGGGGGGGCAACCTAACCTAAGCAGGTAGGGGAAGTGGAGAGCGCGCCAACCCTTGAACTAACCTTCATATCATTGAACTTTGATATTTAACCTTATATTTGAAATTTAATCCCACAAATTCCGCCAAATTATTATTACTATTATTTTTTTTTCCCCCAAAAAACATTTCAAATAAAACTGATAGGTAATTTATATTATTAATATAAAGTAAAAGTGGTAGAACCATACATTGAATTGAAGTAATACTTTAGAGAAAAGCTTTACCTACTGTTCCTTCGGCATCCCCGAAAAAAATCAGTTTTCCCGGCAAAAATGTTTCTAATAAAAGTGATAAGATATTTATATGTGTACATAGTATACGAAGTTTAAAGGACATCGTTGAAGCTGTTTTCGAGAATCGCAAAAACCGAAAAACAAAAAAAAAATATCAGTCAAGTCGTAAGAGTACTAAACGGAATAATACCAATTTCAGCTTGATGCTTTCAGCTAATTTTTGAAATATTTTGTTCACACACAGACGCAGCACTTAACCTTTTATTGCATAAGTTCGCCCATGAGGATAACCCAAATGGAAAATGAGAGAGATATATTAAATAAGTGATTGAGGGAAGAATCAAGTTCACCTATTCAAAATCTAACGACGTAATCTTTAGACATCAAGAGGTCGATAATGCATTACGCCCAATTCAATCCTAATAAGAGGATGATATTGTATAACAAAGTATTTTTAAATTATTCTAACTATTCCGGAAAATATAAATATAATGAATGTCTTTTGTTAGAGGTCATTTCCCCATAATATGGAAAATATCTTATATAATATCAATTATGAAGCTGGGAAAAATTAATTCTGTATCCGTTAACAAGTTTCGACCAATAAGCCTGCAATGGCGTAGCAAGAGTGAAAGGCTCCGGGGTATAGTATTTTTTCCTGCCTCTCATCATATAATAATACATACATATACTGCCCCCCCCCCCCCAAAATTAATTGCAATAATTTATCATATATTATATTATTATTATTAATTATATATTTATTGCAAATTAATTATATAGACATAATAAAAAAATGTATACTAAAATTCATGTTCACATATTCATAATAAAATAATACTACAAACTATAACTAAGATTTTATTTTTACTTTTTCTTACTGTAATAATATTAACAGGAAGTGTTGCAATCGTGCCAGATTTTCGAAACTGAGTTTTCACCGGAAATACACTTTTGAGATCCCTTGAGTCAAAAAAAGTGATGTTTAGACAATGGTCTGTACGTACCCATGTGTGTGTGTGAAAAGAATACCTCAAAAACGAAAAGTTGCAGGAAGCTCAAACTTGGTACAACCATTTAGATACAACCACCGCATAAGACACACGAAGATTTCGGGCAAAATTCATCAACCGGAAATGCCATTTTACGTTTGTTTTTTTTTCACTATTTTTTGTGACTTTCTTCAAAAACGAATCCAATTATTATTTTTTAGTTTTTTGTTTTAACATAGTACTTACTACACATACAGAAAGAGCTAAAAAATTTTATTTGAAATATTTCTGCGGGAAAATTCATTTGTGGGCATTTTTTGAGGGAATGGTAGGGGTAATGGTTTCCTCTAAACTGTTATTTCAATTTATTACACAATTCTATCATCTAAAAATATAAATATGTTGTTCGAAAATTCTGAACTTGAAGAAAATCTGTGCGATTTTACACAATAGGTTTTTTCCAGTTTTTTTTTTTTAATTTAAAATTTCAAACAAAATTTTTTTTCAAAAGACATTGATCTTGAAAGATATCTTTTTATTTTTCATGGATGGAATATCCTCAATAACCTATATAAAGATAAAAGGCGAAAGAATGTGACTAACAACGCTTTAAAACTCAAAATATGAAAAGAACACATATTTTTCCTTCCACTTTCTACAGTTTCCAATTTAGTTTATAATCTTTAGAGCGCTGCGTTTTTTTAAATAAATATTTTATTAAGAAAAAAAAAAGGAACAAAAGCTAACAACCCGAGACTTCGGCAGTTAAAAGAAATATAAATTACGTAATATAATTCCACTAAAAATATTTTTGAAAATAAAAACAATGAGAAGTCAAATAACAGTCTTGTTTTTAATCTCTAAAACACCAAAGAAAAATATAGATTTTTCGTTTAATTTTCTTCATGTTAAGTTCTATTTAAACATGAAAAATCATATTACAATTTGATTCAGCGAGGCCTCAAAATGATGAAGACGGTGAATTACAGAGCAACAATACATACTATCAGAGACATTTTCCGTGGTAGCCTGCTTCATTTTGTGGTCATCAAATGAAGCAGGCTACCACGGAAAATGTCTCTGATGCTTTCCAGCTCTGCGGAACCAACCACCACAACAATAAATACTATACAATACCAATACTGGGAGAAGACATTAGAAACCAAAAAAAAAAAAGTTTTAAAAAATTCAACCATAGTATAGGCCAGCCAAAACTATATTTATTGTTTCGATGTTAAATATTTTAAATGTTCAAGAATTTAGATAGGATTTATAATACAGGATTTAATGTTTATGGATTATTGATAATTAGTTCTTGAATTAAAAAAAATGTTCAAATAAACATACTTTTTTTTTTTTTTAAATAAAAAACTTAGATACAATTGAACTAATGTTTAAGATTATTGTTGACAATTAAGTATAGATATTTATTCAAAATAACTATAATTATAATCAGAACCGATTTTAAAATTAAAATGGAATTTTAGTTTTCTGGCTTTAAAAAAAATGAAATAAAGACAAAAATATTTAAGTCTTCGCTCCCAAAAGATTGGCGCCCGGAGTATAATAACCCCTTCCACCCTTGCTACGCCACTGTAAGCCTATTACCCCCCCCCCCAACAAACGTAAAGCTTTTTAGAAAAACCCCTAATCAATAGAATATTGCATTATTTATATTTCAATTCTCTTCTAAGCAATAATCAATATGGCTTTAGGCGCAACAAAGTGGTACATATACAAGGAATAATGGAAGTTAAGGCTTTCATGTGTTGTTTATAAGTGTTGGTCAATTTTGACGCGGCATGGTGGCCAGACATTTTGATCGCTCTTATGGGTTTCGGATGTCCGAAAAAACTCTATAATCTCACAGTTAACTACTTCAGAAATAGATTAGCCCACATAGGTAACAATTAATATCACTGTTTGCAGAAAAGTAACAATGGTTGTCCGCAAGGTTCATGATCGGTTTCGGTTAATGTTTAATCCAGCACTATTCCTTGCTGGCAAATGGAATTTCCCAGAAATATAAAACGAATGGCACTTGCTGATAACCTGGTTATCTTGGTGAAAGCAAATACCGTAATAGAATTACAAGATGCTGGAAACTATACCATGAGATTGACTGAGGAGTGGTCAATGAAAAGTAGTCCATTCAACGCTGCACAAACAAAAACGATTCACATAACTTGGAGAAGAAGAGTTATCAATATATTATAATGATGGTAAAAGAAATTAAGTGTTTAGGAGTGATATTTAATAATAATATGAACTGCCTCAAACAAATAAAATACGTATGCACAAAAACGCTTACAATTAATAAAAATAAGTTGTCTTTCTTAGCCTAAGTAAACTGGGTTATAGGAAGTGAAGATGCCCTTCTTACCATCTATAAAAAGGCGCTTATAAATTCGTCAACTACGCTATCCTCACTATGCATTAAGGGTATTCTAGTATATACTTCTATATAACATGTTTTACGTTTCCAACAGCAAGTTATGTGAGATTATGTAGGTATACAACAAAATATATATCATATTTATCATTAACTGCGATTTATTATGTGGTGTGGATTCTGGGTTTAAGACCAGTAAGAGAAAGACAAAATTTATACAATTTGATTGGTTAACAAATATTAAAGAGTATTACTTTCTCTTAATTCTTGTATAAGAGGAAGTATTGTAATCGTGTCAAATTTTCGGTATGGAGTTTTCACCGGAAATACACATTTTGTGGTCCCTGAGTAAAAAAAAAATCATGCGTGATACATACACAATTTTCTCTTACTCCATTTTTCAAAATTGTGATAGACAAAGTTTACAATTATTAAGTAATTTAATAAAATTCGTTGGTGTTTTTAAGGAGAAAATAGCAAAAATTGTAAAAAACGGTTCAGTTTGAACGCACTTCCAGTTTACTAATTTTCCTGAAACTCCGAATTTTGGCAATGTATTTATTTCTAATTAATTTTGTTTGGGTTGTAATCTTTACAATCAACTGCGATAGCACTTTAGAGAAAAGCATAACCCCATCCCTCTCCCAGAAACCCCCTTAAATGACTTTACCAGAAGAATGTTTCAAATAAAAGTTGTAGCTCTTTGTATGTGTAGTTGTTGTACCAATTTTCAAGAAAATCGCTGGAGCAATTTTAGCAAAAATTGCAAAAAAGTAAAAAAAAAAAACAAAAAAAATAGTGAAGTGGTACTTCCGGTTGAGGAATTTTGACAGTTAACATACTGTCAGATCCCATGGTGATACCTAAACGGAATATCAAGTTTCAACTTTCTACGATTTTTCGTTTGTGAGCTATACTGTTCACGACCGAACATACATACACACTCACAAACAGACACATATACCATTTTCTAAAAACCACTTTTTTGGGTTCAGGGAACGGATATTTCCGGTGAAAAACCGATATCGAAAATTTGTCACGATTACAACACTTCCTCTTACAAAGCAAAAAGTGGTTTCTAGATAATGGTATTGTGCAGGTGTGAGCAGCATAGCGAAAAATCGCCCTTGATTTTCTGTTGTAAGTGTCACCAAAAATAATTAGAAATAAATTGATTGCCAAAATTCCAAGTTTCTAGAAAATTAATAAACTGGAGGGTGTGCATTTTTATTAAAGATTTTTTCCAGTTTATTTTCTCCATAAAAACCCCGACGAATTTAATTAAATTTGGTTTACTAACTATAAAAAGTTGTTAATTACTATATTGTATACTGCGGGGTAAGAGAAAATTGTGCGAGTGTTTCATACCAAATTTTTTTCATATTTAGTGGACCGCCCAAAACATGCATTTCCAGTGAACGCTCAGTTTCGAATATCTGGTATGATCGTAATAATTCCTCTTCCTAGGAGAGAGTTGGTGAGTGTTGCACAATAGATTTGTCTAACTACAGTATTTTAAAACTTAAATAAATTATAAAAATTAAATTTCATAATTTGAGATGATCTTAATATTTTTTCTTACAGCAGTTGAGAAAGTAAAAATAAAAGTAACCCTGGTTTAGTTACTAAAAGATGCTTTAGTAACTGGATATTCCAACTGACACTGAAATATTTCAGAGAATTGAGAATATTCTTCCTGGGCGAGCAGGCAAGAAAAAGAAAACAAAACAAAAAAAAAAAACAAAACAAACAGATATAAACAAAGCGGAACTTGTAAAAATGTTTATAGATGAATACAGACAATTATACACTTAAGTAAATAAATATCTAGGTTTTAAAAATATAAATATTTTCATTTTCTTTAGTGAATAAAATTGCCAACATTTACTATTAATTTATTTACAAACTGCGTGCCAAGTTTTTTTTTTTTTTTTTTATTAATGTTCAAGATTATATTTAATCTGATGTGAGCCAAGATGAAAAGTTTATTAAAATAATTGTTTTGATTATATATGTAATGTAAACAAATGTCTATCTAGATAATGACTGATTACATACATACATCCCACGCAAACATACAATTAAGAGCAGTTAAGAAGAGTACATTAGTTTTTGAAAACATATTTATGTAACTTCTTTAAATCTTTACAAAATGAGAACAGACAAAATTTTAATGGAAGATGTATTTTAAAAATAGCAACAATCTAAAATAAATCTGGAAAAATACACAAATGACAAGTATTCTTCTTAAATATGGAATTTAAAGGGAATTGCTTGCGGCGTTACCGAAAAAAATCTAGAAAAATAAACTCAGTAAAATTTGTACTTTCGATTTTTAGTCAAAATCTTCCATTTCAGATTTAAAATAAAGACAAAAATATTTTCATAATTCAATTCAATTAATTTTTGAGATCACCCATTAAATGATTTTTACCTAAATTTAGTTATATCAGCTTGTAAAATAATTACAATTTGACATTCACCACAATATATATATAAGAGAAAATTAATAAATATTCATTCATTCACCATGCACTTTCCCTTTGCCTTTCATTATTTAACATAAATTTCTGTTACCCGGCAACTTGGCCAGTGAATCTTTCTTTATAAAATTTACCAAGTATACTCAAATAATTAATTCGTTTTTAAATTGAAATAATGAGAATACGTATTATATTCTTGCTATGTTTTACTTTCTCTTACTGGTAAGAAGTATTGTGGATCTTGTCAAATTTTTACTTTCTCTTACTCCTAGGTAAGAGGAAGTATTATTTTATATTGAGTTTCCATCGGAAATGCAAGTTCCGGTGATAATTGAGTTTTTAATAAATATTATTAATATATATTAAACATGGTTTTTAGAAAAAATGGTCAATGTATGAACAGCATTGCTCAAAAGCGAAAAACAGCAGCAGGATGTTCAAAATTGTCATATAAGATAATCATAAGTTATCTGTCAAAATTCCTTAACCGGAAGTATCACTTTACTCTGAATGAATTTTTTCTCAAAAGTGACTCCAACAATTTTTTTTAAAAAATCGGTATATTAAACAATACAAATACACTTCACTTTACAAACTTTTATTTGAAACATTTCTCAGGAAAAATTTATTTAAGGGGGGTGGTGGTTTAGGGGTGTGGTGGGATTATGGTTTCCTTTAATTCCGAATTTGATGAAAATTGGTTGAGCGGAAAGTGTGAGACTTTACTGAACAATTTTTTTTTTTTCACTTTTATGAGATCACTTTTAGGAGGGGATTCTGGGAGAACCGGAAGATCAAACTGGAAGAACATTAAAGGCATGGTTTTGTGGGGGTTGGCTAACCAGCCTACGCCACCGCCAACCCTATGATGTATTGTAGCATAAACATTAAAGGCAACTAATTAATATTTATTATTATCATCTGTAGGTAGGGACCAAGCCCTATGCTATACAAAGCCATTCTGGGCCTATAAAGCTACCTCAAAAATCGGAGCCCGTTCTCTCGTTACAGACAACACTGAATATCACCGGACAGAGAGCTGAAAAGAGGCTTCAAGGAAGAAAAAAAAATTCTAAGGGCAGCAGCTGGACTTAAACCCGGGATTTCCACGTTGCTAGTCCAGCGCGCTACCACTGACTGACCTTATTCCCTTCCCTTAATTAATATTTAGTAAAATAAAATTAAAAATTATAAGTTTGCAGAAAAATTAGTGCGTTATTACTATGTAAATTGCAATAAGTGAAAGTTGTGTGAGTGTTCCAAACCAGATTTTAGAAATTAATAACCAAGAGTTTTCTTTTTAAAATATTTTTTTTTTTAAAGTTCAATTTCCCATTTTTAATTGGATATTTATTATCAATTTCACTTTCTAAAACATAAAAAAAAAAAAAAAAAAAAAAAAAGCGAAGTATTAAATGTCAAGTGATCAAATTAAGTTTTCATTTCATTCCACTTGAAACAGGTTTAAACGAACAAGCGTTGCTTTTAAACATTATTAAAATGGTAAAAAAAAAAAAAAGAAGAAAAAAAAACAAAAAGGAAAATAAAAACCAATACATAAACTTTTCTTTTCAGTAAATATTAAATAGTTAATTACTTTTTAATAAATAATTTTTTATTTTAATCAGTTTTTAGAAAATTTCAATTGACTTAATACACCAAGAGTCCCCATATGAAAGATTAAGTGATACATCTTCAAAACTCTGCTCTTTTCGTGAAAATCGCGAAAAACTAAAAAAATAATTGCGAGAATTGCACTAAAAAAAAAATTTTCTCAAAAATATTTAATAAAACGGTCATTGACCTTAATTTGTGAGTAATTAGCCTAGCAAAATTCAGGAAAATCCGACACCTTAATACGATATAGATGAATGATCAGTATTTTATAGAAAATGGCAGTTTAGGAAACATTGTAGCTCACAGCAACCCAGAACATACTACAAACAAAATAATACGAGTATTTCCAAAAAATGAAATAAAAGTGATAAACTTATACAACTTTTTTTAAAACTTGGTATAAAGAAAATAGTGGTCATTTTCTAGCAAAAAATGAGATACAAAGAAATAAAAGAAAATAAAAAAAAAAAAAATTTATGTGAAACACTCACACAACTTTCTCTTACTGGAGTTTACAAAATTGTAACTGACAAATTTTATAGTAGGAGTACCAAATTTAATGAAATTCATTCGGTGATTTAATTTAGAAAATCGCAAAAACTGAAAAAAAAAAAAAACGTTCAGTAAAAAAAAAACGCACTTCCGGTAACCTATTTTTTTTTTTTTTGAAACTTGGAATTTTTTGACAATCTATTTATTTCTAATTAATTTTGTTTTTAGATGATACAATTGTATAATCAACTAAAATAGCACTTACGAGAAAAAAAATAACCCAACCCCTCCCCCTGAAATAATTTTATCCTGAAAAATATGAAAATAAAAATGATAGCTCTTTATATGTGTAGTTCAAAGGAAAATCGTAGAATCGTTTAAGAGAAAAAAACGCACTCCTGGTCATTCTATTTTCTTCAAACACGGAATTTCAACATTTTTAATACTAATTAATATTATTTAGATATAGAATTGTGTAATAAACTAAAATAGCATTTCAAAGGAAACCATAACCCCACCCCTTCCTCAAAGTGCCCTTAAATGAAATTTCCTGGAGAAATGTTTGAAATAAAAATGGTTGCTCTTTGTACGTAGTTGATATGCCAAGTGTAAAGAAAATTGTTGGAGCTATTTTTGATAAAATCGCAAAAACCTGAAAAAAAAAAATAACCATTCCGTAAAGTTGCACTGCCGGTTGAAGAATTTTGACAGACAAGTTACTGTCGGATCCCCTGGTGATATCCAAACGGAATATTAAGTTTGAACTTTCTGCGACTTTTCGTTTTTGAGCTATACTGTTTATACACACACACACACACACACAGATCATTTTCTAAAAACCACTTTTTCGGATTCAGGGGCCCCAGGGGGGGGATCGGTTGCCAGGGAGCACCCTGGAGATTAGTTTCGACTATGAGACAAACAATCGACAATAGGTGCAACCTGACTAGATCAGAACAGATCGACTCAGGAAGCAGTGCTTTATTCCCTAACACTGAAGAACCAAGGTGAGCATAGACGCCTGAAGGGGGCAGCCCCTACACTATGCTAGGATGTATGGGCCAATCCTCCATAAACCTGAAGATTTTTGATTAAACGAAAGCAAAAGAGGAGAAATACCGGATTCAAACACTTGGCTATGACATGGCGAGGAAACGGAACTTTAAAGTATGGAACTTGGAATGTGAGAGGTTTATCAAGCAAAGAATCCGAACTGGTTGAGGAAATGAAGAAGATAAAAATACCTATGCTAGCTTTAACTGAAACGAAGAAAAAAGGCCAAAGGTGCGAAACTATACACGATGGATTCTGGCTCCTTCACTCGCGCGTTCCAACGGATGTAAGAACGAAAGCAGGAGTGGCTTTACTGATACATAGAGAGAGTATAAATGAAGTGAAAGATTGGAAGTATGTGAATGAAAGAATTTTGACTGTGAAAGTCTATGATAGGGAGAGTAGGAAAAATATAGTTCTTATTATCTGTTACGGCCTAAATGAAGATGAGTTGGCAGAGGTTAAAGATGAATTCTATGAAATGATGCAAAAAGTCCTAGACGAAGAGGAGGAAGATATCCTCATTCCTCTACACTGCAAGGTAGAAGAGGAAGAGAATAAGTAAATAAGTAAGGGGACCCTAGTGGATTCGATTTCGGTGAAAAATCATATCGAACATTTGACACGATTACAACATACTTCCTCTTATTAAGAGTACGTAAGAAAAAGTATATTCTGCAAAATTGCATTCTAGTTAACGATCTTTTTCTTGGCATTTTTTTTTTAAATTGTACTTCGTATTATATAGTTAGTTAACTATAATATATTTTGAAATAGAGAGACGCCTTTGGTCACGGAAAGCCAATGATAGAATTGAAATATGTAAGTGAAGTTAGAATAAGAAAAATCAATGCGCCTTTTTCAAGAAATCCTGGTAATTAAAAACAAAATCTAGTGTCAAACACATACACACACACGCGCAACTTTTTCTTACTGCAATTAATATAATTTAAATAACAATTTTTCTTTAAAATTGCAATATTTACAAACGTTAAGTTGGACTAGCCAACAAAAAAATGCTAGGGATTATACATATGTATATTCCTGCGTGGACATTGTGGGCGCTCTCTATGTCAACCAACAGAGCTTCCTACTTTGTGCAATTTAAATTCATCTTCTCTAAAATATTTTTTTTTTGGAAAGATGTTACACATAAAAGCGATACGTTTTTATCTGTGCAGTTAGTTACCATGTTTGTTTAAAGGAAATCATATAGTCGCTTTGGATAAAATTCCAATATACTAATACTATTCCCCTGTACCTCCAATACTATTCCCCTGTACCTGTTCCAATTATACTAATAGCTATTCCGTAAAGTCGCAATCGGTTAACCGATTTTATTCATATTTGGTATTCTACCAATGATTCTAATGTATATTATTAATAATATATAAGATTCGTACATATACTGCAAGTAGTACTTCATAGGACAGCTTAATACTGGTGTTACACCAGAAAATCACAAAAATCAATTTTCCCGGAAATATGTTGAAATATATATTAGTAAGTGAAGTTTAAAGAAAATCGCGAAACATTGAAGAAAACTTTCAGTAAGCACTTCCAGGTGATGGATTTTGTCCGAAACCATCGTGTTAGTTGCGGTGATAGTACCCAAATGGAATACCAAGATTGAGTTTCACACAACACAAAGAGGAAGAGAAAAAAAAATTGTTCAATAAAAAAAAATCAGGCTGAACTTTTCGCGACCTGTAATGCTCTGGCACTGTTGCTGAAATTTCTGACAAAAAGAGAAACTACTGCAATAGGCATACTTAGTTCTCACGAAATGAAAGAACTTATAATATATAATAACCAGAAAACAATTATTATAATTAGAACTGCTAGCAGAGTATCTCTCTATTCTATCTCAAATAGCGACAACCAAATGCGGCTAAGGGAAAAAATAAGGAAAGCTATCCTCCTTCACTTTTAAGCTGCCAGTGTGTAGTAAAGTTTGAAGAAACTGGGCAATGAAAGAGCGGACTTGTTGGCAAAAGAGGCATCCAGGAATTGCAGAATTCAAATAAGTCTAAAGACTCCACCCAGGTCATATGTAGATTTCCTTTTACAATGAGAAAGCTTGGTTGCTTGCAAGCAACTGTGGTCAGCTACTGAAAAGGGCATATTAAATAAGGAGGTTTTTTTTTATCCAACGGTTGAATACTGACGGAAAGCTAAGTTTTACCCTTTCATTATAAGCTGACACAGATATTGTAGGGGACATGGCAGACACAAAAATATCTTCATCGTTTTAACTTAATCTCGGACTAATAATGCGGATGTGATTTCTCTTCCTGTAAAAGTTAGATCATGTTCTTCTCGAATGTGTGCTACTAGAATTAGAGTGAAAGAGAGAGAGAGAGAGGGCTTCTTTCATGCAAAAAGTTGCATTGAGAAGTGTTAATTGGCCTCCTCCAAAGTCAGAACTACTGAACACTGATCTTTGTGATATATTTTTTAATTATGTTCCAATTTGACTTCAATAAGTTGTTATAAAAGTAAATAAGTCATCTGCTAAAATTCTTTTGTTTTCGCTTTTATTTAATTCATAGCATTTTATAAATTAGTAATATGTAAGCTTTAGCATGCTTGTTAAACATGCTAAACCATGCTAAACATGAAGCATGCTGTTAGTTAAGAAAAAAAAAATACATACACACATTTGCTTTCAAGAAGCTCAAAAACCTATTCTATGAAGTTACATTTCCAAAACCGATTCTCTTAAAATGGGATTCTATCATTACATTTAATGTAACTAAATATTATATAGGTGATAGAACTATGCATTGTACTGATTTGGAACTTGAGAGGAATAATTCTAAACTTTGGTACTCCCCTAAAACCTCAAAAATATGGATACTGCTGCGAAATATGTTTCAAATAAAAGTGATATTTATAAGTACACATAGGTAGTAAACGATGTTTAAAGAAAATTAAAGTTGGAACTGTTTTCAGAGAAAATCGCGAAATATTAAAAAATAATAAATAAATTCAAGTACCACTGATTTTAGATGGATTTTGGCCCATAGCTTCGTGTAGATGCGGTGGGAGTATCTAAATGGTATATCAACTTTGAGCATCTTTCAACTTTTCGTTTTAAGATATTTTGCGCGCGCAAACACATACACACAGCGAGTGGGAGAAAGAAACCATCCGCTAAAATTATTATTTTCATGCTCAGGGACTTCAGAACATCTATTTCAGCTGAAAACTCAATTTCGAAAACTTGAGAGGATTGCATTACAACGAAGGTGTAAGAGAAAGTAAATAAATCAATAAAAATAACAAAAAAGGGTTTTTTGAGAATAATCTTTTCTTTTGTGTGTGAGTGTGCCCAAAATAGTTCAAAAATGAAAAACGGAAAAATTTCACTTTTATTCCAATTGGGTGTCTCTCTAGAGCTATTATATCAGTAAACCTATTATCCCGCACTCTTGTTAAGTAAACATAAAAAGCAAACATAACTTGATTCCATATTTGTAAAAACTATATAATGCACCTAATAAAAACAATCTATCTATATCTGAGTTGAGGTTTTTAGGGAAAATAAATTTACGATAATTCTCTTGTTATCTGAAAAATATATGTCTTTCAACGGTAGCAGGTTCACTTCGTAACATCTGAAGACAGGTTTTCAGGGACTCGCATGCACGCACAAACCTTGTTTTACCGACAGCTGCTCAAAAAAAAAACCATTTGATATCACGGTTTCGGTCAAAATTCGTAAAACGTAAAAGGAATCACTTGATGATTTTTTTTTGTGATTTGTCTAGAAAATAGTTCCAATAACTTTCCTTAGGGCTCGGTATTATTAACAGCACATATTTAGGGCTATCCCTCCTGTTTACTTTTACTGTTTTTTTTCCCCCGAAAAAACATTATTTTAGGGGCCAGAGAAACGAAAACATTATTTAGGGGCCAAAGAAACAATGTCGTTTAAAGGAACACCCCAATATACTCTACGATAACAGGTTCCACTGTTAAGTGCAATCAGAGATAGTAGTATTTAGGAAATAGTGTTTGTCACCATAATTTTTACTTATCTATTTTTACTTAGAAGATATTTGTTTATAATACTTTCATTTTTGAATTACAGTTGAACTTGTGTAAAAATATAAAAGTACTAACCCGCAAATGATACCGGAATCATCGGATCCAGGATGTACTTCAACTTCGGGTGATGGAGTAACATCTACTTCAGGTATTTGTTGTAATGCAGAATCTAAGCTACGATTCCTCTGATGATAATTCACATTATTTACATTCACACCTGGTAAGAGAATGCCCATAGACCTAAGAATAAAAATAACTTATTAATTAAAAAAATATAAAAACAAAAATTTTCCTTAGATTAAGGAAATGGATCACTACAAAAAAACAAAGTAGGCATCCACAAAAAATAAAAACTAGAATTAATTGCTCGTAATGAAAGTATGACGAGCAAACATTTTTGGATGGCGTAAAATGGCAACTGATAAGACAAGAAATAAACACTAGGAGTTACAAGTATAATTTAATTTAACTGTTACGCAAAACACAAATGTGTTGACTGCAAATTACTTTTTCCATTATTCCTATTAGAAAAAATAATTATTATACTATTACATAACTAAATATTATTGATATTTCTGTAAATTGTCTGAATAGATTGAAATAAAAAAGTTATACTTCAAATATTTTATTTTACATTCAGTTTTTTCCCTTTTTATTTTATCTTGCAAAAAAAATTCAAAGCAAAAACTTAATTTCTTTAAAACCCTTATGTTATATTCAAGATTTAATGCTCGATTTTAGGACAAAATTTAGTAAAATTTTTGATACATTTTCTTAATTATTTACTATAGGGATTTATCAATATACTCTAATTTAAGTTTTCTAATTTAATTAATATATGTTTTGTTAATCTGAGTTAATATATAATAAATGGCAAGGACAAATGCAAGGTTGAATAGGAATAATGTGTTCCAAACAAACTGCTTATGATCTAATTATTCCAAACATCCGTTGAAAACAATACTTCTATAAACAATCTTTCGAAGTTTTGAGTCACTATAAATAAATATAATTTTTAAAGCAAATTATCCCATAAATTTCAAATTATCCCATAAATTTTCACTGAATTCCCAACCGATTACTTTCCTATCAGGCAAATATGAAAGGAATGACAAGGTCATAGAGAAGTGTGGTGATGATATGATTCACAGAATTAAAGCAAATCAAAAGTAGGCATGTAATTAATTAGTATGAACATATAATTTGAAATTTTATTATAATATTACACGGCTAAAAAATAACAAAATAGGGCAAAGGAAACAAAATATACTTTCACTTATTGCAAGGTCTCCCCTCTTTCAGGACTTTCCTAGCAAAGGATGTGTTAGCAAACAGAAAAGAAAGAAAAAAAAAAGCAGAGGAGAGGGTAAAAGTATATTCTTTCCATTCCAATTAGCAATACATACACGCTAACTAATTACAGACATGAACGGAATTTCACTAATTTCATGCCTAAGGAGGTACATCTTTTGAAACATATCTTTCGACCCTAAAACATTTTGGGTAGAAAAAGAAGAATCTACGTTAAGAATAATTACAAATCAAAACATTAATTAATGTTAAGAATGTTATAATTAATTTTATAAATTAGTTGTAGTTATATAATAAAATATAACAACAGAACTGAATACAAATGACATTATAACATAGGAAGCGAGTAATTAAAAATCAAAATAGTAAGACCAACTAATAGAAAATCAAAAAAATTCATAGTTTACAATACCTAAAATCTAAACTTAGATTGCGTTGATGATTGCTGAGACGAGTATTAGGCCTAGCGTGAACTGGTGGTACAGCAACGGCCAGCTTCAGGCGATGTACTTCACTCATCATAACATCAAGACATTGTGCACATCATTTTCACTAAACAATTCATTACTAACCACCACTACATAATAAACAACGGAATTATGGAAACATGGATTTTAAAACATTATTAATATAAATAATATATCGAATCATTTCACTGGTATTGATATCATAAAAATTCCACTTGAACTGATAACTCGGTAAATCTATCAAAGCATTCATATCCAAAGGGAGTTATGTATAGTGCATCCCTGAGGTTAGCCTATGAGACATATTTAACTGGGCTTGGCCTAATCAAATTGCTTATAAAAATCAATGGAATACCACATTAAACACTAAAAACGTCTAGTACCTTCAATGAAACCATATGGTAAAATTTACGAACAAATACTGTTCCTCATGACTATATAAATGCCCAAACCTACTAACAAAACACACAAAATACAGAAATTACTAACTTCAGGGCAACCATAATTAATATTTGACAGTTGTGCTGATGTCGCGCCTTCTTGATTGATTTCAATAATTAAAAAAACAAATAAAAATTATATTTAAATCTGTCAAATTTTATTTTAAAATATTACTTAACTCATATAAATAAGAGATTAACATTCTTTAGAAAGAAAAAAATAATTTATTTGTAATAGGTTATGTTGGCTAGCTTGGGTTGATACAAGAAAATTATAAACTACCTATACTTCTGTATTTGTTTATTTTTTAAAATGTGGCGTAATATTGTGAATAAAGTTTGTTATTAATCTGATGTAGAGTTATCGCATGTGTTTGTTCGGGTAACAGTTAATGATGAATGCAACAAGGCTTTATGTTTCAACTTGCAGATTAATATTAAATGCCAATGTGGACGATACTTCCTCATGGCTTGATATATACAAGTTATTCCCTTGTTTGAGACAGTCTTTAGCGTGCACAGTTTGTGGTAATTTATTAATAGAACCTTATACTCCAACCGAAAGCAACTGTGAACACCATGTATGCCGTTCTTGCAAAGGTGGCAGGAAGAAACTGAAGCCTTCATGCAGTTGGTGTAAAGATTATAACAAATATGTTGAAAATTCTCAATTAAGAACATTATTACAGTGCTATAAGAAATTATGTCAGTATATAACAAGCAATGATATATATCCAACACTAGTTACACATCCATCCACTAGTAACAACAGTTCTAATGAACATAATGGTGAAACTCTGTTACAAATCATTAAAGAAGGTTCTGGATTTAAGGATGATTTTAAGAATAATTTAAGTATATCAACCTTACCTTTTAAACAAACTACTTACAAGACTATTTCAACACAAACAATAAATATTGAGCCTAAGGCGGATGAAAGGTTAAAAAGTAATGAAACTGTTGGCAATAACAATTCCTCTACATATTCAGTAATTTATACTGACAATGGTAGTAGGTTAACATTCAAAAGAACTGCCAAGGAAATACATGATATGGGAAGTAGAAATGGAGAATCAAACCCAAACTCTACTGAAAATGTAAGCAATTTTTTTTTTTGCAGTCATGTTTTATACATTCGCTTATTTAAGTTTCTGAGAAGCTTAAGTTCTTTTTGCAAACCTTTAGTTTCATCTTGTCTAGAATTTTAATTATAATGAATACTTTTTCAACATATAATTAATCGTGATTCTTAAAAACTGTAGTATTCGCACATAAACAATTTCTTTCCGCATTAACATCCTTCGCTTTTCGTTTCTTTCTTATCGATTAATTTCTTACATAAGAAGATATTTGGGGATTTCTCTGCTAATAAGAAATAAAATTGCATACTTAATCAATATAAAAATATTTTTATTTAACAATTTTAAATTTACCAATCTTAATTTATATATTGTAAGTTTAAGTGATTTAGTTCCTTTTCATTGTTCTCAATTTGCAGACAAAAGTAAATAAAGTTCGCAAAAGGTCTACATTTCTAAAACCTCCAACCTGTAAGTGTGGAGGTTCCAATCAGGCAAAAGGTTCATGTCGCGGATACAGATGTCCCTGTTATTCAGCAGATAAGTCCTGTTTAGATTGTGTATGCATTGGATGTAAGAATCCAAGAGGAGTTTCTATACCCAGGGTCAGTAATTTTTAAATAATTAATATTTGCTCTAATTCATTATCATCACATTGCAATTCATCACTGGGTGTCTGTTTAGTAAGTGGCTATATCGTGTTTAGAATAGAATCTTAATATAACATCTGCAATACCTGTTTATGCCATAACATTAAAAAAAAAAAATACTTATTTGCTGATTTTTCAGTAGTACTTCATTAATTGCAATCTTATGATATTAGATAAAACAAAAAAGTAAGTTACATCTTTACTTATACAACAGGATGCCTATTGCAGATCATAAAAATAGCATGGGTATGAAAGTTGATATGACAAAAGACCATGTACATAATGTCTTCAATGGATATTTTGGAACAAAGAAATAATATCAATTTTAAGGAACTATTTTAATAATAATATCTTTTATTTATCATTATTATTATTATTTTATTATTACAGGAACCAGCACCACCACCTACTGATTCTGTTGTAGAAGTTGCAATGGATGCTTCTGCACCACAAAAGAACAATTCTGTTGTAGATTAAAAAGTTACCTATAAGCAGAAATAATACAATTTCGTTAATTTTTTAATTGGCCCATCATTTTTGTAATATTTTTTTTAACTAATTCTTAAAGAAAATAACTCGGGCCAAACAATGAAGAAATAAATTTATTAGTTTTTTTTTTTTTCTCTAAACTATATATTGTATACATGTTTAAATTTGGTTCTTCCTTTACTAAAGAAATTGTTATTAAGTAAAGGGACCATCTTGTACAATTTGTAAATTAATATTATTTTTTAATTTAATTTTTAATGAAAAAGAAGTCTTTAATCTATAATCTGTAATGCACCAAGTATTAGTAATTAAAAGTAAAAAAAAAAAAGATTTCCCTATGTCTTCAGTTTTTTAGTCATCAGTAGTAAAAATCTATTAGCTTGTAATTACTTAGAAAATAAACGATTAACCATTAATGTGAGTTGAAATAAAATACATTTTCTAAGTAAATTCAAGTACTTATTGATTACAAAAAAAAAAAAAATGAAACAAAATTGAAAATGCAGAATAATATGTAAAAATTATGTAAAAGAAAAATTAGTACTGGATATCGTTTAAGAAAAACTCTAGTTTTAGGATTGAATTTTTTTTCTATAGGAAATCACTTTCCTAAATAGTGCCAGTAGTAGTTTTCTTTTTTTATGACACATACACCCACTTTTCACTGTAACCAAATTAAAAATGAAGTGAACTACTCATTTTAAATTAAAAATGTGTGACATTAAAATATTCTTTAGAGACAGAACTAAGATGTAAGTCCTGTGATTTTTTTTTGGATTTCTTTAAGGTTAGTTCTTGCATTTTTTTTTTTTTTTTTTTTGGACTGATGATTTATTATTTTGATGTTCATGTGTATAGATACTTTAAGGGGTACATAATTTATTTTATTTTTTTCTAATTTTGATTTACTTAAATGTTAGTAAGATGAACATCTAATACAATCTGCAGAAGAAAAAAAATAAAAAACAAAATAATAGAGAAGTCCATAACAACATTTGGAGAAATCAGATCATTATTTATTTATTTTTTTTTTAAATAATGTGATTAAGGGATAGTAAATTTTAAACAATTTGCTACCTTTTTTAAGTGTTTATTTAAAATATATTTATGTTATTTTGCTTACGGTGTAAATATTTACTGATTTAAAAAAAAAACCACAATAATCTCAAAATCCTGTATTTTATAATTTTTATTAATATTGTTATAATAACTTGTATAACTGTTCAACTTCAGAAGTACCAAGTCGTTTAAGTTAAGGGCCATTAAAAAAAAAAAAAAACACATTAGGCTCACCATTTGTAGATGTTAAATTTCGGGGAATCCCATTATTCGAAAATGACTGGAATTTTTTGCAGTGGAATTAAGAAGTCTCCTATATAATTTACAGGCACTTCTTAATGTAATTGAATTCTTTGATTTACAATTTTTTTAAATTTAAACGTAATCATATTTTTTTATTAATATATTGTTTTTTATTTTATTTTTAATCAATCAGGTAACGAAATTTGTGAAAATTATTATTAAGAGATTTTTTTTTTCATTCATTTCAAAAAAACGTCCGAAGTTGGGTAAACATATTTGCTAGGCACATCAAGTTTATTAACAAAACTCGGGAGAACTCTCTTGCTATTTGCGCAAGAGGGAGCATATTTCTTTATATTGTTAATTTAAGCTTCTTTTCCTTTTTTAAATTTAATTATTTTCTATTTATTCCAAAATTAGTTATTTTTGGCTTTGTAGACTAGTATTTATGCATTCTACGGAGTCTTTTTGTGTATAGTTGTATATATTTTAATACAGGACATAATTTTTACTTTCAATTCACTACAGTTTTTTTTCTTCTTGGAAAGATCATTGCTGTAGGTACTTTTTTTATGCACTAGCTACGTGGTTATTAGCGCCATTGGATATTTTTACCGAAATTTCATTTCAAATAAGTTTTCTAACAATGAATGCTTTATGCCAATTGTTGAACCGAAAAATCTCAATGATCAGTTTTTTGGCGCATTAATTTATATTTCTTTTCTTTTTTTTTTTTTTTTTTGACAAATTGAAGAAATCTGAATGGTACTAGTTATGGCGTGATATTGTGGCCATAATCCCCTAACTGCAAAGTATTTTGTACTTACAAAAAACCTGTTTTTTTAAAATTATTTATTAAGAGGGTATCCACATATTAAGGTCATTGGCGTCCGGAGACTTCTCAGTTAGTCTCCGATTGTCGTTACAGACAACACCTCCCATTATCGAATAATGAGTTGTAGAGGGAAGGGCAACTCTATGATTAAAGAGAATGTGATGTTGGTTGCGTTGTATTAGAAAACAGAGATTTTTCCAGTTACTTGCTTCATTTTGTGATCATCAATCAGTTTCGGACGTTTGTCAATCCTTGTCGAACAAGTGAGATAATCGACGAGGGTGTATTCTAACTTTGCACTGTACGAAGGCGACAATCGAAATTTTGACATTAAATATTCTGCAAAAAGAAAAGAACTGTGTTGTGTGGTTTTTAAATTATTTTTGATTAGCAAATTTATTGATTTTTTTTTTTTTTTTAATCATTATTGGTAATTTATAATTCTGATTATTATATATGTATATGTATTGTTGTATATTAGAGGCAAACATAATTTACAATGATTTGAATACCAATTTAAGAAATATAATTTAATTTCTGTTTTTAGTTTGAGTTGACATAAATATTAATAGGGTGAACGCTTAATATAATCTGCAGTGATTTTGTTGTAAGCTCACATGCTTAGCTAGATCACAAAATGAAGTTTTCTTTACACAGAATAATGTCTTGTTTAAAATAATGATTATTCTAGCGATTATTTACTGCACATTGCCCTTAGGGGGTTTATGGCAATGGTTTCCCAGTGGACATATTTCACTTATTCTTGCAGAAACTCGGTTCAAATGATTACATTACAATGTTTTATCAGAGGATTGGATAAATACTTAAAATGTCTAATAAATAAATGTCTGCTCATAAAACATGATAGAGTAAAACATTATGGAATAAGATTTATTTGAAAAACCATAAAAAATATATAGAAATGTTTGGGCAAAATATGGAAATTAAGATTTTAATTCTTTTTTCTGTTGTGAATATCTTTTTAGTACTTGCTTTTTCTGTTTGTAATCGCCATATTCTCTTCCCTTGACACTTTGTCTGGCTATTTTATTTTCATTTTTTGACGCGTTAAATTTTACGTTAGCTAATCCATTTAATGGATTTTCTTTTTAAATTCTGTTCCTTTTAGATTTATTTTACATGTGCCAAAGTTACTGTTATAATTCAGATTTTATAATTAAAGAAAAGCCACCTCTTGACAAGGATTTTACCATTATTTCAACAATTTCTGTACATCTGAAAATAATATGTTTCTTTCCGAACGCATAGTTTACGCAGTACATATCTCAACTGTCGAAAACTGAAATAGCAAAATTCATGCTTGCAGATTGTTGCAAATGTAAACAAGGCGGTACAAGATGCTTATAGGTCGCAAATTAAAAGTCATTTTTGTTTTGTAACAGTAATAATCTTAATAAGACATATATTTTCGTTTTTCTAAATTTGAAAAAATTAAAATTTCTTAATAGAAGCTAATTGTATATATAAAAGAAAGGTATAACATTTTGTTTCCGAGTTTAGGCCAAAAGAGACGATTCGTTACTTCTTCAAGGATATTTTTTTTAAAAATATGGATTTGATTATTACCGGCTATATTTGTTCTTATAGTTTACCACCTTGATTCATTGCGTCTTTCTCAATTTCAATATTATTCGTTTTTTGGCGAATCTTAACTGGCAGTATTTTTGTGAAACATTGAATTAATATATTAAAAAATATTTGGTTATATTTTATTAGATATCATTGTTTACATTATGTTTTGTTTCCATTAAATGTCTGCTGAATTTCCTACCTAATTTCCGCCATTTCAATCTTAGTCTAAATGAATTTTTGTTATTGACTTGCCGTATAGTTACATTATTTTGGGGTAGCTCCATGTCCTTTGGATAGCGTAGAGCTTGCTCTCTCCCCACAGTCAAATAATAAGTCTTAATAATAGTCAAATAATAATGGGTTTATCAGTCATTATTGTATACTTACCTTCTTAGGATACCAATGATCCTAACACTTCGATTAACATACATATCTGAATAAAACACTGCAATGTTTTTACTTTTTTTATGATCGACAGAGAGTCTTTCTCGAATATCTTGAAATATTTCTCAGCTGATTTTAACGATATTATTTTTGTTTGTGAAAAAACACATCACATTTGTTTGGCCTAGTCAAGATTAGGCGCATATTATAAATTAACAATAATAACAAAAAAATTAAATAATTAACATTTTTTTGGATGTTTTAACTCGTTATTTTTTTAGAATTTAAGTTAGATTAAATTTTATTCAAGAGGAAGAATTGAATTGGACATTGTTATAATTACATTACTATATAAACAAGAATAATAAATTTTTTACAGGATCGACAATAAAAATAATGTATCATTGAATATTTGTGCAATGACTAATTTCTCAAATATTTATGATTTATAAAATTTAAATATATATTAAGAATAAAAAAAAACAAATGTTATTTCATATACTAAAAAAGAGAAAGAGGGAAAGAAGTGTATGAAGAAAAAATAAAATTAGAAAATAAAGGTATATAATAAAACATATATATATTTATTTTTTGGGATTGTATAATAGAAAATATTTCTTGTAAAAAATAAAAAAATGTACCATGTAATTACAATTGTTATTATATAAACAAAATGAGAAAGTTTGATATTTTATATTTCAATTTTTTGAAAATTTCCACACCATACCACAGCAAATTTGAATTAAAGAATATTCAGTTCTCTTAAAAAACTTTTTCTATTTGATATACATATATCATACTTTAAAGTTGGTATATCATATTCAATGACATACAATTTTTATTTACAATATTCTTCCAGGTGGTTTAGGGCTGCTAAGAGGTTTTTATTAACGTTTGACAGTGCCATTTATATATGGAGATTTATGGTATTTCCCAATATTCTCCAAAATGGATTTATCGATTTCGATTAAATTTGGAATTCCAACTATACATATAAAGATTTAAAAACGTTTATTTGAAACACCTTTTTCCGGGATTCAATTAAGAGAATTCGGGAGACTTAAGGGGAGGGAGGTTCACTAAAAAGTATAAATATATATAAAAAATTTTAATTTGAATATATTTATAATATATGGAATTGTGGAACAAAAGAGAACGAACAACTTTGAACAATTTCAAAAATAGGTGGGTGGGAGAGATTTTATTGTGATATGAATTAGCAAATTATTGGTTGTCACTGATATAGGCACAATAGATAAGGATTTCAATGGATAAGGAGAGAAATTCAGGTGGGATAAGTGTATTATTGTTGGTTCTATTATTAACATATAAATATTTATTTTAAATTATTATTTATTTATAAAAACAAGGATATTACACTATTATAATGGGTGATAATCAAAGTCGTATTCAACGTGAACGTCGAATAATTATACCATTAAAAAAAGCATATTCAGAAACAGTAAGTTGGTTCAGTTTTTATCAAAAAAATACTCCCAAAAAAATAATATTGCTAAGTATATAAATGGACCATGACTGGACCAGTCATATTAGGCTAAAAACTTGGTAAAATGCTTATCAATTCTATTTTTATCTATTACTTTTTTTTTGTTTGTTTGTTTTAGGAATGGATAAATATTTTCAGAAGGGTAAGTGTTAAATATATTTCCCTTCTATGAATATATATTTTTTTAAATTTTTTTAAGAAATAGAAATTAATAAATAGTTTCGTTAAAAGTGATATTTATATTCTATTGAAAAAAAGGAGAAAACTTCAAAAAGGTCCTAAAATATTCTTTTTCATAATAAAAGAATGTCTGTGCATTGCCAGAATATTTTTGCTTAGGAAAAAGAGATGATAATAAATGGGTTAAAAAGGTTATTGGTTATTTAAAATTTAAAAATTAGTTCATTTAAATTGATAAATATCAAATATGGAGGAAAAAAAATTTGATAATTTTCTTATATTTTATTATACTATGTCTACTAACCAAGTCTTCAAATTTAAAAGATAAACAACTTTATCTAAGGCATGAATGTTTTATTTACACAGATGATTCATATCGAAAAAAAACGAATGGTTAATAATTTTTACATTAAATATCATTACTTTAAACTTCCAGTGTCTCTTAAAAAAAAAAAAAATGACGTAAACACTCAAACAGCTTTCTTTACTGCAGTTAATTCAATTTTATAAAAACTGATACATTTTCTTTAAACTTTTGATAGTTTTATATTTTACTTAACCCTAACATAAATACAGATTGGTGGGGGATTCATGTAAACTAAAGTCGTATAACAGTTGGGAATAGGGATGATTACATATCCAAGTCCAGACGAGAACGCCAGTATCAACAAACCAAATAATATTTCAAATTTACCGTTACAGATCCTACAAAACCCTGTAAAGTCAAATTTTTCCTTTAAAAAAAATGTTTCAAACAAAGGGTGATGTTTATATCTGTTCAAATCTGTAAAAAAGACAATGGTTGTAGCCTCTTTTGGAGAAAAAAAAAACAACTAATAAAAATCAATTCAGTAGTAATTCGCACTTCCGGGATTAACCGATTTTCTTCAAATATGGAATTCTAGCAATACTAATGAACATACTATCTTTTTTTTACCTTACTTGATATTTTTGTTAAATGTATTATGTAACTTCATAGTATAAAGGTGATAGAATCATATGTTATACTGATGTAATACTTTAGCGAAAAGCTTAATGTTGCTGCTGCTGCTGCCTCACAACCACTAAAGAAACTAACTTTCTTGGAAAAATGTTTCAAATAAAAGTGATACACATTTGGTGTAGATAGTATACAAAATGTAAAAGAAAATCGCCAAAATCATGAAAAAAGCCATTCAGTAACGTTGTACTTCCGGTTGATGGATTATGAACGGAATATCAAGTTTAAACTTCCTGCAAATTGTGGTTTTTAAGAAATTTCGTTCACATACACATACACCCACACCCGCACGCACGCGCACAGAGAGAGAGTAGAGACCCTCCGCTAAAACTAATCCTTTGGTTTTTCACAGAACCACCTCAAAACATGTATTTCAGGTGAAAATTCAATTTCAAAAATCTGACGAAATCACAACACTTCCTCTTACCAGGAGTAAAAGAGTAAGTAAAAAAAATCTGGTGTGAAACACTCACACAACTTTCTCTTCCTCCAGTTCTCAAAATTATAATTGACAAATGTTATAGTTTGTGTACCAAATTTAATGAAATTCGCCGAAAACTGAAAAAAATGTTCAGTAAAAGCGCACTTCCGGTTTACTAATTTTCTTGAAACTTGGAATTTCGGCCATCTATTTATTTCTAATTAATTTTGTTTGGATATTAGAATCAACTATGAAAGCACTTTAAAGAAAAACATAACCCCACCCCTTCCCTAAAAGGCCCATTAAAATGAAATGTTCCTAGAGAAATGTTCTAAATAAAGTTGTAGCCTTTGTATGCGTAGTTTATATAAGAAGTTTCAGAAATTCACCGGTGCCTTGTGAGAAAATCGCGAAACAGTGAAAAAAAACACATTAGTAAAGAGGGTTAACGTAAGCACTTCCGGTTATGCCGATTTATTTCAACTTGGAATTTCAACAATATATTAATTATACTTAAAAAATGATTCAGATGATTGCAATTGTCCAATAAACTGAAAATAGCCTTAGATGAACACAGTAACCCAACCCGTCCCCAAAACAGTGCCTTAAAATGAATTTTCAGAGAAAATGTTCATATACAAAGTTTTGACTCTGTATGTACCAAAGTTTGAAGGAAAATCTTCAGAGCTATTTTTGAGGCCGGGAAATTCGCAAAACCAACCAAAAAAAAGTTAAAAAAAAAAAAAACTAGTAAGGTGGTAATTTCCGGTTGTCGAATTTGACAGATAACGTTAATATCAGATTCACAGGTGATACCCTAAACGGAATACACGTTGGAACTTTCTACGATTTTTCGTTTTTGAGCTATGCTGTTCAAATACACCCCCCCCCCCCCCACACACAGAGGCTATTTGCTAAAAATCACTTTTTTGGACTCAGTGGACCTCAAAACGGATATTTCCGGTAAAACTCGATATCGAAAATTTGACACGATTACAATACTTCCTCTTAGTAGGGAGTAAGAGAAAGTAATAAAACTGGTGCGAATTGATGAGCGTTTCTCATCTCTCATCAATAGACAATTTACTTCAAACCAGCAATTTTGACACAAATTCATTCCCACTTAACATTATATAGGCGTGAGTACCGTGTAAATGATTAAAATATCCTAACATTCCTATAAATCTTTAAAGTCAATATCCTAGAAAAAATATTTTATAAAAAAGTGAGACCAAAAAAAGAATTGCTAGTGCGTTAGTGTGGTTTTGGGGAAAATTTTTAAATTCAGTAAATTAGCTCTCCTATTTGACGAATTTTAATCTAAATCTTTGTGTCAGTCGCCTCTTGTATTGCAAATAAAATTATCAGATTTGAACTGGAGTTCTTGTTATTAGATTTTTTTTTGTCCATTCTCTATAAACTATATTTGATCTCAAAACCCTTTTTTTTCTCCAGTGAAAACTCAATGTCAAAAATCTCACTGGGATTCAAACTTCCTTCTATAATATAAACAAAATAAAAGTAACATTTTAGAAGGATGCAAATTGGCGAACTAACAAAATGGAGATGATGGAATTTGAACTTTCCTTCCTTTACCAAAAAGAGGGGAACTGTGCCTCCCTAAGAAATTAATTGGTGCCGGTATAGTGTGCACTCTACCAATGCTAATGATATCTACTGTATAAAATATGTGCTCCACTCTAGCAAATATAACCTTCTTCTACAATCTTATCAGTCGGTGAAATGTGTTTTTAATATTTTAAGGACCTTCAGTAATATCTCTCCCCCCTCCAACCCCAAAAAAATCTTACTCGGTCAAACCCGAAAATAAGTGGAATCAGCATTCTATTTTCGCGTGCTTATTGAGGGACGACCATAAGTAAAGTTCAACCTTGATAATAAATATTTTGAAAATAAATAGTTTTAATTATAACTTTTTTGGATAGTGCATACTCAACCAGAATCATGACGGTAGATTGTATAATATACAAGAATCATGACGGTAGAGCGCACACTATAACAGAATCATGACGGTAGAGTGCACACTAAACCAGAATCTTGATGTTAGAGCGCACTCTATACCAATTCCAATTAATTTTTGTTAACTTCCAAATCCAGTTTGCATAAAATCGGCTCTAATGTTTACTTCTGAATCACAGCCATTAGAGTAGTATATATATTTTTTTTGTCAATGTTCTCTCCTATTTTGTAGCTTAAGCCAACTCGCAGAATCTTTTCTGCCTCGAATATGTGTAGAGCATTATTTGGCGCCTATAATGCTGTATTTTAGGAATATCATAAATGTATCTTTTTTAAAGTTCCATCTCATACATACGCCAGTTATGTGTATCTCTTCCTTCGGAATCATCATTTGGTAAGTTGGCTACTTGGACAATAGTTCCAACTGCATCAAATCTTAAAAAGAAAAAGAAACATTATTTACCATGATATATTATAAATTCAAGAATTTAACGGATTAGATAGTAATTATTTTAATCATTTAAATACCAATATTTTTCAGTACGATAATGATGGCGATGATCAAATTCCGGTTAAAGATTTTATAGAAGAACTACGAAATTCTGAAGATGACGGTGTTCCCATTTTAGAAATAGAAAAAGCACTTAAAGAAGCTGATACTAATGAAGATAATATTATCACGCTTAAGGAATTTCTCACTTTGGTAATATGAAAATTGTTTTTTGTCATCTTAGGTTTGAATGAACTTGTATATATTATATATTATTCACAGGTAATGCTAATCTATGATTTTCTCACCTGGGAGCCTCTTCAGCTCACTGTATGGTTAGCAGTTTTACATTGCCCGGAGGCAGTGCACTGAGAAGACTCCGGGCGGGTAGGGAGTGATCACTTTTGAGGCTGAGCCCTCGTCTATTTGCACTGTCAATAATAATAATAACAACAAATATACATATATATAATAAAAATATTAAAGGTGTATATATGTAATATTCACTTATTCAAAAACAGGTACGAAAAACGTCTGAAGGTAGAAGTAAATATGGGCGTATATTTACACAGTATATAAGGAAAACAATACCACCACGACAAAAACGATCTAGAGAGTTAGAAGCATACTCAGCAACTGATGGAGAATATGAAGAAGAGTATAAATGCTGGCCTCTACCTTTGGGAATGACATTTATTTCTCTGTTAGAGGTATTTAAATATTTTTCGTTTATATTTAAGTTTCTTAATAAAAAGAAAGAAGTAGCTTCTAGGAAACTTATTTTCATCATTAATACTGAAAGGAAACAGCTATGTTTAAATGTCAAATTGCAACAGATTATTTTAAATACTTTCCAAACATTATTATACTACAAAATGATTGTCATTTATTCTCCCGAATAACGCGCTTCATCTTGATAAGACCGAGGGAAAATTATGGGAGGGGTTACAAAAGCCAAATGTACATAACGTCGGAACCTTCCAAGATACCTGTCAGTAGTGAGATATAAAATACCGAAGGAAATGATTACCCCCAGAATCATTGAAATAAAATCGACATATCTAACAACCCAAATTATCCGTTTTGCGACATAGGACATATTATGACAGCACATACAGACATGTGTCTTTCCTTAGAGGTCGTTATATATCTATATTTTTAGGCAATTGAGGAACTCTTGAAAAACGCATAGCAAAAGTCAACGTTTAGGCAAGATAGATAGACAATTTTATTGCCTTCAATTCATTGGTACATATAAATGCATACAAGGCTCGTCACAATAAATATTACATAACATACAAAAAAAAGTACATAAAATTAAAATAACTGTCAACGATTATTATATTAGCAAACACACACTATAATATAGATAATAAACCGCCAATCTAATATTATAAAAACTGAGAATGGGAAAAATTGTGGAAATAATTTTATAGTATCATCTTGTGAGTATATACATTTACATAATAAATAGTCTTTCAGTTTCCTTTTAAATCTTTTAAATTTAAAAGTCCACCAATAGATAACGGAATCATTTTAAAAATTTTTATACCCACGGAGATATAGGAATTCTGAATTGTAGTATACCTTATAAATTGTGGACAAACTAAACCTTTACTTCTTGTTTCGTAGAGGCTAATATTTTTAGTGACAAAAAAATCATCTTTGTTTTTAAACACCATCACTGCCATATGAAAACAAATTATTCTGTAAAGAATTAATTTGTCAAACGTGAAAAATTTTTGATATTTACAGCCATAGGTTTTTCGTAGGTTTCTTACTAAGGAGGATTGGTTAACATTGGACACTTTTTTATTTTATTTTAATTTAAGGCGCGTCAACATCTAAGGTCATTGGCGCATGGAGCCTTCTCAGAGCCTCCAGACAGTGTTCTCTCGTTACAGACAATGTCTGTAGGAGCCCCTAGAAAGAAAAAATTTAAGGGCAAGCACAGCTGGACTCGAACCCGAGTCCTCCGCGTGGGAGTCTAGTGCGCTAACCACTGAGCTAATCTCTTTCCTTTGTTAACACTTTGTTTGATACTTGGCAATTATTATGTTATAGACGACTCTTGAGTGGACAAAAATCTATTATAAGACACTTATCAAGACTGAGATTTATGCAATTCTCTGCTATATTAGGGAAAAACGGTTATGCAACTCAAATTTAAAGGGTTTTGTATTTGTTCGGAGTAAGGCTGCGCTATAGGAGCGAAGTTTATATCTTTTCACTTATCCAAATTGGCAATAGAATTTCTAGAAAATTAGAGGAGATATCTTCGCCAGATATGTTCTTCTGGTCTAGGTAATAGTCACTTTAGAATTTCAGGAAATAATGACGTAGATAAATTGCCTAAAGTGGATACTTTTCCCCTTCATTGGCCTCGAACCAATGAGTTCCCATTTTATGTTTATTACCTTATATATTGTCAGTAGTACACATTCTTTTAGGCTTAAAAGTGCTTAAACGGCCTGTGGTTTAAAAAGACATTTGTACATAATAAGGCTTACGCAAAGTCCTATTTTGTAAAGTTCGTGAGGTATATGAAGAAATACAAATTCATCTTATGGTATTTGGCCCGAATTTTTAAAAAATAAGGTTTGGGGCGGGTAAGCGGAAGAGAATACTTGTGGAGAGCTTAGGCTGTTTCCCCAAATGATGTTATTGGGCTTTTGTACACATCAAGCTTTAGCTGGGTCGGGCTCAGGATTGATTTCTGACTTAGAGCCCGGATTGTTATTGCCATCTTTGGGGGAGATGTGTGGGCTAGAGGAACTTTGAGTTAGACATCTGACATTTAGACAATTTAGACATATATTTTTTTACTTTTCACTACTACGCCAAAGATAGAGAATTTATCTATATAAGTGTAATATGCAATTCTTTAAAGAATTTTAATAGAATAAAAACCTAAATGGTATATTTATTAAAATAAAAAACTATTAAATGAAAATAATAATGAGGAAACAAATAAAATTATTTATAGTATTTGTAAAAAAATAGAAATAAAACAGGATTTGGTAATTAAATAGAAACAAGATCGATTAATTTGCGCCAAACAAAATGGGAAATAATTGTTAGTTTACCTTATTAGTTTCATGGGTAAAGTTACAACTTATTTATATTAATTACTTACTGTTGGACATGTTGCAATAATTAACTAAATTCCTACAGTTCACAATTGCTTATGCTCCCAGAGTGGGCATTAAAAAGTAATAATATTTACAAACAAATTAATAATAATAATAATTATTCAAATTATAAAAGCGCACTTTTATATGAATTTAGTTTATGCAGTTTTCAGATAAAATTTGTTTTCTGCAATAATTACAGATAATAACATTTCTGACTGACACTTTTGTCAATGGATATGGTCGTATAGATGGTCCTATAGCTAGGGTGCTAATGTACAATCCACATCTTCGTAAAGAGGCTTGGCGTTTCTTAACATATATGTTTGTTCATGCTGGGTATGTTGCAAATTTTTATGATTTCACTTGCTTTTTTTTTCTTTTCTAGTATTTATTATTTTACACCATGCTTTCAGAGCCCAGCATCTTGGTGTAAATCTTGCTGTTCAAATCATGTTAGGTTTACCTCTAGAAATGGTTCATGGCTGGTGGCGTGTTTTAATCATTTATACAAGTGGAGTAATAGCTGGTTCTTTAGGAACTTCAGTCTCCGATCCAAATGTATTTTTGGTTGGCGCTTCTGGTGGAGTTTATTCACTTATAACTGCACATCTAGCCTCAATAATCATGGTAAATTTTATTGTATGTACAAAAAAATGTTCGGTTATGATTATAAAAGAAGAGATAGTCCACTAAATTTAAAAAAAAAAAAAATCGGATGTGAACCCCATATTACATTCCCGTACTACAATTCTGTTATTCTAATTCACACATTATCTTGAAACTCGGAATTTTTATAAAACATTTAGTTGAACTTGATTCGTGTGAAATGAAATCACACGTGTTTCTTGACTACAAATGAAATCACACTTGTTGCAGAATGAAATACCAAATGTGAATTTGATCAGACAAATAGTTTGTTTTACACGGCTATTTAAAGTAAGCGTGTTGTGTGTAATTGACAATATGAATAAACCTGAATATAATTCAGTCATAAAATTCTTCTCTTAGATGGTTTATCGCCAACAGAAATTCATCCAAAGTTGTGAAAATGTATAAGGAGTCTGCATCTTCGTTATCAACAGTAAAAAAATGGGCAGCTGAGTTTAAACGTGGTCGTACATCGACTGAACATGATCCAAATGAAGGACGGCCCAAAACTACAACTACCAAAGAAATATCGAGAAGATACATGGTTCTAGATGATCGACGACTAAAGGTTATAAGATAGCTAAGGCTGTAGGCATCTCAGTAGAAAGGGTACGGTACATTTTACACGAAGAACTCAGTATGAGAAAGCTTTGTGCAAGATGTATGCCACATTTGTTAAAGGCTGATCACAAATGAGGAATCGAGTTCCTCAGCAATGTTCGTGCCGTTTTAAGATGAATCCAACAGATTTTTTGCGCTGATTTGTAACGATGGATGAAACAAGGGTTCACCATTTTACCCCTGAGTCAAAACAACAGTCTAAGCAGTGGGTAGAAGCCGGTGGCTCTGCATCGAAGAAAGCAAAGACAATTGCTGGAAAGGTTATGGCTAGTGTTTTTTGGGATTCCAAAGGGATTCTTTTAACTGACTACCTGCCAAAGGGTCAAAAAGTTAATGGGGAATACTACGCACATCTTCTTGACAAACTAGATGAAAAAAAGAGAAAAGGGCTGGTTTGCAAAAGAAAAAATGCTCTTTCACCCGCCCACAATGGCGCTTTGGCGATAAGAAAATTGAGGGATTTGAAATATGAATTGTAGGAACATTCTCCCTATTCGCCAGATTTGGCTCCCTCTGACTTCCATTTATTCCCAAACCTTAGGAAATTTATGGCTGGAATACGTTTTGGGTTAAATAAAAGTGATAGCAGCGGTAAATGGATATTTTGAAGACCTTCCACAATTGCACTTCAGGGACTGAATCCAGTTATTTGAGAAACGTTAGGCAAAGTGATATTGAACTAAAGTGAGACTACATTGAGAAATAAATGCATTTTTTAAAATAAAAAAACTCATTTTCACTACTAGGCCCAAAACTTTTTACCTTGCCCTAGTATGTAGTTGATGGAAGAATTATGTAATTGTTATTTTTTAGGAAGTCTTGACCTGGCTACAGGAGCTTTCTCCTTGATAAAATTTAAAGGAAAATTAAAATTGAAAAGAAGAGAAATCTTAATTGAATTTGACTATTCAGTTGGTCAGCGGACAACGTGGCTATCAAGCCTTTACATTGCCGATTTGAATGGCAGTTTTAGAAGCATGCCTATAACCTAGCTGCCCCTAGAAACTCTCTAGAATCAGTTTTCTGTTAAAAAGAAATATTTCAAGGAAAAGTAATAGCATCTGGTATTTTATCCGTCGTAGCATGCATATTTCTAATATTCCTGGCCGGTTTCGGATTTTCATCCATCATCAGAGTAAAGTTATCAATTAAGAGTATACTTCAACTTGTTTCTGTTATAGCTACACTTGTTGACTTATCTGGACCCATCTACAATTTCAATGAAAGTGACAGATTTCTATATCTGCAGTTACATAACCAAGTGTGAAGAAAATCGTGAAAAACTCAATATTCAATAATAACGCATTTCAACAATATCGAGCAGATGGATTTTGTCCGAAACTTTCATTCGAGTTTATAAGTTTGTTTGGACGAATCGAATTTATTTTCGATGTTTAATTATTCTAGTAAACCCGAAACGGACGTACCGGACCAGTGACTAGTCGCTAAAACATTATTTTCGACATTCTCAAAACATCCATTTTCAATGAAAACTACATTTTGAAATACCTATATAATATGTTATAATATATCGTAATCATACCTGTTTTAGTAGTAAAAGTAATTAGAAAAAATAAATCAAGGTTCCCGATTCCTGAATTATAATTTAATAAATTGTTGACATAATATTGTTTTTCTTACATAAATAAAGTTGCAGCTAAGAAACTGTAATTTGACCAATAACATTGCCAACCTGATGGAAAAAAATTAAGGGTCCTCTGAAAGCTTAAAATTTCTAGCTCAATGCTAACGCACTCGCCTCCGTGCGAGCGGATTGGGTTCGATATCTATGGGGATCCAAAAGTTATAGCGGCGAAGATAGAAAGTCAAGAGTAAGCGGGGGCTACATTTAGTCCACAGGGTCTAGTCTAAGCATAGCCTAGACTAGACCCTGCTTGAATAGAATAGCCCTACAAATAACGGCTCCTATAATACATTAGTAGTTAAATGTTGATAAAATTACCTATGACAGAATTGTCAGACTGTCATTGAACAAAGACTGTCATTGACCTGAAGATAATATTATTCGGTTATAAATGAGAAAGACATTCTAATATTATTCAGAATATGCCCCTATGAGACCTTCGCGTGCAAGGCGATCTGCTGCCTCGTTTGCCTTATTCCCGATGCCCGGATACCCAGTTTAAAGTAATACCTTGTTTTAGTTACTATTTTTCGCAGAATGCCCAAGCAGTCCACAACATTTGACCTGTTGGAACTTATGGTTCTTAGAGCAGCCTCCTATCTGAGAAGATGAAGACTTTGGTACTATGTATTCCCTCGTCTTATTATCTCAGCAACACAGATAATTATGCAACTATTCTGCCTGAAAGACTGTCGCTATCTTATCTACGCCTACTTAGATATCATAATACGGATTAGCTCCGCGCACCTCGGCTCCACCTGTTTTCCGTTCTAGAGCTGTCCGGGTACCACAAATTGTTTAAATAACTAATAACTAAAATATACAAGCAGGTTATTATAATATTATTGTTTTCACAATATTTTGACATTACCATGTATTTGATGCCAATAATTTGGATCTGTTTCTTCTAGTGATTCCATTTAAAGTCCATCATACTTTTTCTAATATTGCCTAAGTTTTTATCTGCCATTCAGAAGGGCATCCTATAGTTTCCTAATCTCACGTTAACCTCTTGATTAATTTCATTCTTGAAGCCCCTTCTCATCAAAAGAGAAAGAGAATCAGGTAGGAATATTAATGAGAGGTTATCCCTAAACCAAACCCTTTTCTGATTCTAAACCCAACACTTAAACATTTATTAGAAAATGTTTCTTAGAAATGTTACCGTAAAATTTCGTAAAAAAGTCTCAACGTTTTATGAAATTTATGTTACGCATTATTACATAACATCCATTTTAAAGTAAATTTTAAAATACAGAACTGGTCAGAAATGGAATTGGCAAAATGGCAGTTATTAATAATTACGCTATTGTGTACTCTGGACGTGGGATCGGCCATTTATACTCGTTATTTTTTGGAAATAGATGAAAAGGTAAGTAACTAGACATATATATGGATATAATTAGCATTATAAATGTATAAAATGATTTTATCTTTTATTACAGATAGGATATGAAGCACATTTGGCAGGAGCTGTGGCAGGTCTGCTAGTAGGTATAAATGTCTTGAAGAATCTAAAAGTACGATCATGGGAAAATATAGTATGGTGGACTGCTGTTGTTATTTATGTCCTTCTAATGACAACGGGTATAATAATAAATATTGCTTTTCCTTCACATTTTCCTAGGCAATCTACTGGAATCATTTAAAAAAGTAATAATAGTAGTATTAATCAATTTAGAATATTTAATGTTATCAAATTTTCCATTATTCAAACTTGAAAATAAAATTATCCAGCGCTGGCAGTATGGTGAAAGCCTATGCAAAAAAAAATCCTTTTTTTAAGCATACAATTTCTTTGAAATTTATAACCTTAATGGATGTATGAAGATTATAACATGCACGAATGGAGGTTATAAGGTTATACACAAGTGTCGAATGTAACAGAAACATAGCGTTGAAGAAAGTGAACTTTCTACACGAATTTGGTGACTTTGCTCTGACGATGGATGAAAAGCCTAAACTGATCAGGAATATAAGAAATATGTATGCTTGCTACGACGGATGAAATACCAGATAATATTTTTCTATATTGATATTGTTCTTTCAGTACGAGAAATATTAATACTTTATTTTTTCCTTTTTATAACTTCTTATAAAGATCACTTGTTCATTATCATAATTCAAGTGGCCTTCCAAAATAAAAATAAAAAAATCTGGTTTGAAACACTCACATGACTTTCTCATACTCATGTTAATACACTTATATATACATGACAAATTTTCATTGATCTTCAAATTTCACTCATTTGTCCTAACATAAATATCGAGATGGCGGAGGAACAAGTATCAAACTACCAAAGCAGGTATGATTTATATTGTAACACTACAAGAACGAATAACCAGTAAGAATGAATTAACACCATATATACGTAGTAGCATTTGAAATTTAACCTCCAAACAGATGTTTAAAAAAAAATGTGATAGTTTATATCTATGTAGCATAAGTTTAATGGGAATCGTAGACGTTTTCCAGAAGACTCAAAAATTTGTTATGTCCCATTATCGGTTAATTGCTTTTCTTCAAATTTTACAATTCTAGCAATGTTTTTTAATGTAAGTTAATATTGTATAAGTGGTAGAATCATTATATATTGTATTCAGGTAGTACTTTAGGGTAGCTTAACGTTACTCTACCCTCCAGAACCTCAAAAAAAAAAAATATCAACATTTCCTTGATGGAATTTGTCCAAAAATCTTAGGTTTGAGCTTTCTGCAACTACTTTTCGTTTTTGAAATATTCTGTTCAGATAAACACAGACCATTTGTTAAAAGTATTTTTTTTCCGTATTCTGGGGGCTCCGAAACGTGTATTTCTTGTGAAAACTGAATTTCGATAATCTGGCACGAACGCAATACTTCCTCTAGTAAGAAAAAGGAAAAATCTGGCGTAAAACACACACACAACTTTCTCTTACTACAATTAACATTGTTTTAATTAATAAATTTTCTTCAGACATACAGTTTTTACTAAATATTTACTTGTTATAACTTTGGGAAGAATCTAAACTTAAAAAAATGACTTCTTTGAAGGAAACACGACCTCTTCCCACTTCCCACGCTTTTATTTAAACATTGATCTAATTTTCATATCGCAGCAAGTCATTTGAATAGGTTATATTCAAATTATATATTATTTTATTGTGATATCTTCATTTTTATAGAAATAAATTACAAGTAAAAAAACATTTTACATGATATTTCCATAACCTTGTTAGTTCGATGTAGATTATAATAATAATTGTAATTTATACTTTTATCCTAAAAAGTTGTACAGTTTCGCTATTTTTATTTGGGATTTTTATGTTATTAACACTTCTTATTTTCTCTTACCGTTGCTAAGACGAAGTGTGACAATCTTGGCAAATTTTCGATATCGTATTTTGACCGGAAATATAAGTTTTAAAGTCTGAGTATTATGTTTTTTAAGAGTTTAAAATGAGTATCTGAATTTGCCTTTTCTATAACATGAATGTGGATTATGTGATGGAAATGTCAATGTAATTAAATGCTGGTTGTGTTGTAAAACATGGTGTTCCCATAGAGCCGTCAGAATTCCGCTTACGATGTTTTCCAAGAAATAAACACGGAAATTGCCAAAAATGTTGGTTTTCTAAGATTAGCTTTTTCATTTCTTTCTAACATTGGTAAGTAGATTTAATTATTTCAATTCAGATATTGTCCAGTATAACATTTCGTACAAGGAAGAGTAAATAACAATTTAACACTTTCTTTTATTTTTTAAGAAGCAGAGAAAAGAAAAACTATACCTTTCTTGGTACTTCGTTATTTTATTTATTACAATGTTTTTATTTTCTTGTAACAAGAAGTTATTTTTAGATTTTTAAATTGATTTCAAAATTTAATGTTAGAAATTTTTATTTAATGATGTTTTTATTATGAATACTGAGTTTGATGAGTACATTTATTTACAAGAAAAAGTAGGGGAAATAATAGAAATAATAATTTACTTCCAGTTACAGAAAGTTATTTATTTCACTCTACAGCAGCGCTTCACAACGATAAAGCTGAGAACTACTTCATGATCTCAAATTAAAAACTTGTAAACAATAATAATTATTTTCCAAAAAGCTGCAATATTTTGCTATTAAGAGGGTAAATATTATTTTTTATGAACACAAAATAAAAATTAAATTGGCATTTTATATTTCTATCACTAAATATAGCTACAATTAATGCCGCATTAAGTGGGCTAGAAAAGGCGAAGGAATGGCTTTGGGAACTAAATATATTTTTAAAATCGGAAAAATAACAAATTAAAATATGATTAATATATTGTTGAATGAAATAGTGCTATAAAATGAGCTTCCTTTCTAAGATCAGAATTTATTTGACAAATAATATTTTATTTAAAAGTTTTATCCCATGCCTCGAATAAATTGACTTTAAAAATGAACTGGCTTATTTGTTGGACGATAGAAAATAATAAATTATGACGAACAACAATCAGACGGGATTTTAGTGGCTTTTGGACTTGGGAAATCCAGTAAACATATTCTCGCGATAATAAACTTCCAGTTAAGATAAAATAGACGAGTTCTTGGACCTTTTTACTGAATTGAAACAAATGCCATAATTTAGGCATTAATGAAAAAAAAAACTTTCAGATCTGAATTTTAAAATGAAGAATCTCCTCTTGTGGATTCATCTTTTTCCTTGGAAAATGGCTGAACTAAAGAATTAATTTTTTAATGGAGTTTTATCAAAAAACATTATTGAAATTATGCAAATCATGAATCATTTTGATAAGATTTTTATTAATTCCCATAGATCGGCTTCCGAATATTTGTTTTATTAAAAGATTGGTTGAAACAGATTTGCCAATTTTAAGTTACCTTAAACTGATATATTTAAAACAAAATTAAATAAATGTTTTATACATCTTTTGAATGAAAGTAGAAATAATTTATAATTCAAGATTTTGAATTATATTTTCAATTTTGCTTTTAGATTTTTGGATTTATACCAACTTAAGATATTTTTGCTAAATAATATTTAATGTTAAGTGTAGCTAAAAAAAAAAAGAAAAAGTAAATAAATATTGATGTCTCATATTCGAATGTATAATAAGGAAAAATTATATACTATTTCGTTTGGCCATGACAAATAATTAGACGAGTTTTGCAAATTATGTAATCACAACAGCAAAAGAAATTTACTTCATTTTTTTTTATTCGAAAATAAATACTAAATTAACCAGTTACTGAAGTAAATATTTATGAAAAATATTTTTTTTCTTCCGGTCATGGTTGCAAAGACTATTCGACCATATTCTTCCTGTTATTTGATCCTTTACACTTCATTTACATATTCTCAACACTCAAAATTATTTTAATAGATCACATTTTTTTCATATTAATTAAACTTTACATTTTATAAACAGCTAAATATTTTACTAAACTTTGTAGAACCTCTTTGGAGTGTTTGAAAATATTATAGTTTTTTAATCGAATGGGTTTGTGAGATACGGTGTAATTTTATGAAATAATTTTGTTGTTTCCCGTTTGCCTGCCAGATTTTCGAAATTGAGTTTTCACGGGAAATATATGTTTTTTGAGTCACCTGAGTAAGAAATTTTTTTTTTTTTTGGCGAATGGTCTGGTGTGGGTGTGTATATGTCAATAGAATATCTTAAAAACGAAAAGTCGCAGGAAGCTCAAACTTGGTACTCTCTGTTTACGTAATACCACCGCATCAGACAAGAAGATTTCGGGCAAAATCCATCAACCGAAAGTGTGACTTTACAGAATGTTTTTTTTTTTTCAGTGTTTCATAATTTTCTTGAATACGGCTTCAACGATTTTTACTTCCTCTTAGTAAGAGGAAGTGTTGTAATCGTGTCAAATTTTCGATATCGAGTTTTCACCAGAAATATCCGTTTTGAGGTCCCCTGAGTCCAAAAAAGTTGTCTGTCTTTAGCAAATGGTCTGTGTGGTTGTGTATGTATGTATGTATGTATGTATGTGAACAGCATAGCTCAAAAACGAAAAACCGTAGAAAGTTGAATTGATATTCCGTTTAGGTATCACCATGGGATCTGACAGTACGTTATCTGTCAATATTCCTCAACCGGAAGTACCATTTTACTAGTTGGACTTTTTACTTTTTCGCGATTTTCTCAAAAATGGCTCCGACAATTTTCTTTGAACTTGGAACATCAACCACACATACAAAGAGCTACAACTTTTATTTGAAACATTTCTCCGGGAAAATGCATTTAAGAGCACTTTTGGGGAGGGATGGGGTTAGGTTTCCATCTAAAGTGCTATTTCAGTTCATTAGACAATTCTGTCATGTAAATAGTGTTAATTAGAATTAAATATGTTTTTGAAATTCCGAGTTTGAAAAAAATCGGCTTACAGGAAGTGCGTTTACTTTACCACTTTACTAAATGATTTATTCTCTTTTTCGCAATTTTCTCAAAAATGGCTCCAACGATTTTCTTGAAACTTCGTATATAAACTATACATGCAATGATATACAACTTTTATTTAAAACATTTCTTTGGGAAAATTCATTTAAGGGCACTTTTAGGGGAGGGGAGGGGTTATGTTTCTCTAAAGTGCTATCACAGTTGACTATACAATTCTGTCATCCAAAGAAAATTAATTAGAAATAAATAGATGGCCAAATTCCGAGTTTTAAGAAATTTAGTAAACCGGAAGTGCGCTTTTACTGAAAAGTTTTCGACGGATTTCGTTAAATTTGGTACACAAACTATAAAATTTGTCAATTATAATTTTGGGAACAGGAGTAAGAGAAAGTTGTGTGAGTGTTTCACACCAGATTTTTTGTATTAAATTTAGTATACTATTTACAAATATAAATACCGATCACTTTTGTGCGAAACATTTTCCCGGGAAAATTGATTTTTTGGAGGGGCGACGCTATTAATAATATCCACACTATATTGGCATTGATAGAATCAGATTACTGGAAGTGCGGCATTATAGAATAGGTTTTTGAGTTCTTTGGACTTTTCTCGAAAACGATTTCCTTGAAAACTTGGTATGCTAACTACACAGATAAAAACGTATTAATTTTAAATGAAACATTAAAAAAAAAATACTAATAATTATAATTGTGCACAATTTGTGGCGTTTATTTCAAATTTTATTAGTGTAGTTCGTCTCAGTGTTTATAGAGCGCGCTAATGGGCTATAATGTAATCGATCATTTTTTTTACCTGCGAGGATTTAGTATAGGTTGGTAATCAATCTACCTTCCACCATCTCTATAATTTATGTTAGGATTAATACTAAAATTTGAATTTAAAAAAAAATTGTTTTTAATTAAAAATGATTTTGTATTATTGTGTATAGGCCATTATGATAATACGATAATTTTCAAATAGATTCTGAAACTGTATTACTTAGGTTCACTGGAAATACTTGTTTTGAAATCACAGTAGTATGAAGATAATGGATTGAATCAGTGCCCTGGAAAAAAAAAGAAACGAAAATAGCAGGAAGTTCAAATTAACTATTCGATGAATAGTAAATAAATTGTAAGTTACAATTACGATTAAAAATACGATTTCCGTATTATATCTATAGAAAATAAAAATATATGATATATGCTTTTTAAACCAAGGCCGTTAATGTAATCTAATAGAATAAAATTTTGAAAGGTAATTGTGGAAGGGGAACATATATATATATAGGATAAACGTTAAATTACAGAGAGTATTATTATTATCTTCTTTAAATGAGTTAATAGTGAAAAATTCATTCTAATGATGTTATTGTCACTTTTATTATCATTTTTAGTAATTTTTATAATTTTATATTTGTATTGTACTTTTATACCTTCGTTTAGAACGTATAGGTTAGTGAATAAAATTCATGGACCTAAAGGCTATCCGATTATTGGTATGGCAGTAACTATTAGCCGTTTAAAATTCACTGGTAAGAATTTATTATTAATAAATGCTTTTCATTTATTTAAATAATTTAGTTTCTATGCAAAATATGTGTAGTTAATTTGGGGAAAAACTGTTGGGTGTTATTATTATTTCTGTTATTGATGTTAAGATAAAGTACGGTAATTGTCGGGAGTGTTAGTTTATTTATTTATGTCTGTAAATGAAGAGCATTAAAAAACAAAAACAAAACAAAAAACAGCAATTTCAGACTTAATAATCCGTTTGTGCATCATTAGAGGATCCGCTATAAAGATTTCGATCGACATTTTTCACTTTCTCTGCTCCTAAATAAGATTTTTTTTTTTTTACCAACGCCGATTTTTATTGGTATTGAGCCATTTGTTGGCGAGCAGTCCAAGAGAGCAGCCATTTGGATTATACCTGGCTGCGCGTTAATGCTCAGATCATCACGAGCACATTGCAGGGCAGTACATCTCAGTAGGTGCTCGCTTGTCATGTCCTCTCCCAGACTGCATAGATGGCAACATGGTCTATCCACTATTCCTATTCGCCACAGATGATGCTGTAAATAGTCGTGGCCAGTTAGCAGTCGAAAACCGGCCACGTTGATTCTACGAGGCAGTTCACTATGTAAGCGGCCCTCCCGCCTGCAGAGGGCCTCGTATCTCTTTCCGAGTACTACATCATGTTGTTTGCGATTCAATGTGGACCAGATCAGAGAACGGGCCGCACGAATATTAAGTGGGGGCTCTGGCTGCGATGACCGTGCGCCGAGCTTAGCTAGCTGGTCAGCTTTTATCCGCCTAGCCGCCTAGCTAATCCAGCTGGAGGTTGTATTCCGCTTGGAGGGACTTTACCCTGTTTATAAAACTTGTCTGTGTGACCAATCTTCCTGAGGCTGGTACATAAAGGTTCCAAAAAGGGTCATCTAGTCGCCTTAACCTTTCATAATGTGTCAGTGCAGCGGAAAGTCTTCTTACTTGGAGGGAGGCGATACCAGTTTGTAGCTCCATGGCCACAATCGGTGTTGATTTAGGTCCTCCAGTGATTACCCGCAGAGCACTGTTCTGTACCCTGTCGATCCTCTGAAGTGTTGCATTGCTAGCTGTTACTATAGCTTCTCTGCCATACTCCACGGATGGCCGCACATAGGTCTTGTAGGCTGTAGTCAGCACATCCTGGGTTGAACCCCATGTGGTGCCGGTAAGACGTTTCAGGAGTGCCATACGCTTAGTTCCGCGATCCACACTCTTCTGAACTTGCAAATTCCAGCTGAGCTTTGAATAGTCCTGCCCGTTATACCTGAGGCTCAATTCATAATGTTTGGTCGATAGGATGAAAAGTTGAAAAAGGGTCTTTTCGGGATGAACCACCATTTCATTGTTATCAGCCCATTCTTTCAGTAGTTCGAGAGATCGGTTAATATGTAATTCTAGTGACTTGACATTGTTATCCGTTGCCCATAGGATCAAGTCATCGTCATAAAGGAGTGCATTCAAGCCAGGTAGTTTGTGAATGAGTGAGCCTGTTAGGTCATTTATTAATATATTGAAGAGAGTTGGACTACTCACAGCACCCTGCGGTAACCCCTGCCGTGTTTGTTTAAACTTAGAGGTGGCAGAACCATACTTCACTTTCAAGAAACTCTGGCTATGGAAGGATTTGATCCATCGGTACAAGTTTCCGGTTATTCCCAAATTTATAATTTTCTCAAGTAGCTTATCTCTCCAAACTCTATCAAACGCGGACTGAAAGTCCACTAAGACAGCTAATGTGTGTTGCTTCCGGTGGAAACTCCTAAATAATAGGAAAGTATTGTAATCAAGTGAAAATTTTGATATCAAGTTTACACCGGAAATACATGTTTTGAGGTCCCTCAAATCCAAAAAAGTAGTTTTTAGAAAATGATCTTTGTATGTATGTATGTGAAGAAGCACATAGCTCAAAGACGAAAAATCGTAGAAAGTTCAAACTTGATATTCCGTTTAGGTATCACCATGGGATCTAGGACAGTAGGTTATCTGTCAAAATTCCTCAACCGGAAATACCACTTTACTGAATTTTTTTTTGTTTTTTACTTTTTTGCGATTTTCTCAAAAATGGTTCCAACGATTTTCTTGAAACTTGGTATATCAACTATACATACAAAGTGCTACAACTTTTACTAAAAACTTTTCTTTGGGAAAATTCATTTAAGGGCACTTTTGGAGGAGCGGTGGGGTTAGGTTTCCTCTAAAGTGCTATTTAAGTTTATTGTACAATTCTATCATCTAAATAATATTAATTATAATTAAATATGTTGTTGAAATTCAGGGTTTAAAAAAAAAAATGGGATGACCGGAAGTGTGTTTTTGCTGAAAAGTATTTTTCCTCGGTTTTCTACTATTTTCTCTAAAACGACTCCAACTATTTTGCTTTAAACTTGAAATGTGAACCACACATATAAAAAGCTACAACTTTTATTTGAAACATTTCTTCTGGGTAAAGTCATTTAAGTAAGGGGGCTTTTGGAGGAGAGGATTGCCTTTAAAGTGCTATCATACTCGATTATACAATTCTATCATCTAAAAAAAATTATTAAGAAATAAATAAGTTACCAAAATTCGGAGTGTCAAGAAAATTAGTAAACCGGAAGTGCGTTTATACTGAACAGTTTTTTTTTTTTTTTTATTTTTTTTATTTTTTGCGATTTTTTCCATAAAAAACACCGACGAATTTATCATTAAATTTGGTAAAGGTACCAACTTAAAATTTATAAATTACAATTTTGTAAACTGCAGTAAGAGAAATTTGTGTAAGTATTTCACACAAAATTTTTTTGTTACTTCTAGTAAAAGGCAGTAATGCGATCGTGTTAAATTTCCAAAATTGAGTTTCCATGGGGGAAACACACGTTTTGAGGTCACCTGAATACGAAGAATCATTTGCGGGAACTACATTTAATATTTCATTTAAATACCACCACTGCTGCATGCATCGATACTAAGTTTTCGGTCAAAATTCATCAACTGAAATTCGATTTTCCTAACATTTTTTTCTTATTTTCCCCAGCTTTTCGCGATTTTCTTGAAAATAGCATCAACAAATTTTTTTCTTTAAAACTTTTTTATAACGTTTATTTGAAACATTTTTCTAAGAACATTGATTTTTTGGTGGTAAATTTACCTGTAAAATAACACTTCAGTAGAAAATGTTTGATGCTACCACTTATATAATGTTGAATTGCTAGTATTCCAAATTTAATAGAAATCGATTAACCGGTAGTGCACTTTTACAGAACAGATAATTACTTTCTCTTACTCCTAGTAAGAGGAAGTATTGTAATCGTGTCAAATTTTCGATATTGAGTTTTCACCGGAAATATCCGTTTTGAGGTCCTCTGAGTCCAAAAAAGTGGTTTTTAGAAAATGGTTTATGTGTGTGTGTATATATGTATGTATGTATGTGAACAGCATAACTCAAAAACGAAAAATCGTAGAAAGTACAAACTTAATATTCCGTTTAGTTATCACCATGAGATCCGACAGTGGGTCATCTGTCAAAATTCCTCAACCGGAAGTACCACTTTAGTAATTTTTTTTTTTACGTTTTTACGATTTTCTCAAAAATAGCTCCAACGATTTTCTTCAAACATGGTATATCAACTAAACATACAAAGATCTACAACTTTTATTTCTAACATTTCTCTGGGAAAATTCATTTAAGGGCACTTTTAGTGTTTTGGGCTTTTAGGGCCAGTAAATGAATTTTTCCAAGAGAAATGTTACAAATAAAAGTTGTAGATCATTGTATGTTTAGTTGATATAAAATATTTGAAGAAAATCGTCGGAGCGAGAAAGTAAAAAAAATACCAAAAGACTGAATAATAGATTTAAGTAAAAACGCACTTCCGGTCATCCGATTTTTTTTTCAAAGTCGGAATTTCAACAGCACACTTAATTCTAATTAATATTAATATTAGATAACAGAATTGTATAGTAAACTGAAGTAGCACTTTAGAGGACAACCCACCACCCACCTCCCCTAAAAGTACACTCCCCTGCCCTTAAATGCATTTTCCCAGAGAAATTTGTTTCAAATAAAAAAAAATTGTAGGTCTTTGTAATTGATATATCAAGTTTAAAGAAAATCGTTGGAGGCGTTTTTGAGAAAATTTGCAAAAAAGTGAAAAAAACCATTCAGTAAAGTGGTACTTCCGGTCGAGGAATTTTGACCGCTGACCTACTGTCGGATCCCATGAATCACCGGAATATCAAGTTTGAACTTTCTGCGATTTTTCGTTTTTGAGCTATGCTGTTCACATACATACACATATATATATATATATATATATATATATATATACAAACACACACACACACACACAATATTTGCTAGAAACCACTTTTTTTTTTACTCAGGTGACCTCAAAACGGATATTTCCGTTGAAAACTCGATATCGAAAATTTTACACGATTACAATACTTCCTCTTACTAGAGGAGTAAGAGAAAGTAAAAAACTATTTTTTCGTACTTAGCGATCTTAAAAGCATGTTGTAAAAAAAATCAATTTAGAAAATTTGAAGCAATTTGCAATATTTTCATCAACCGCCTGCAAAGAGAATAAGAAATCATTAAATGGACATTGGATCAGAAAATTACGGTTTCTTTTTCTTGATTATATGAGTGTTATTTATTTATTTGTATCTTTGAAAGTATTTATGATTTCAAGTGAAATAATTTGCAAATAACATCTTGATTATTGCAAAACATTTTTGTTGGATTTCATTGAATTTGTTTGGAGGCAAACGTTTCACGTTTGCCAAACGTGGAGGCGTTATTTCACCTTTTATATACGGACAAGACATAAATTTAAATTCGATAAATATTTTTTTACTTTCTCTTACTCCTAGTAAGAGGAAGTATTGTAATCGTGTCAAATTTTCGATATCGAGTTTTCACTGGGAAATATCCGTTTTGAGGTCACCTGAGTCCAAATAAGTGGTTTTTAGCAAATGGTCTGTGTGTGTGTATGTATGTGAACAGCATAGCTCAAAAACGAAAAGTCGTAGAAAGTTCAAACTTGATATTGCGTTTAGGTATCACCATGGGATCTGACGGTGCGTTATGTGTCAATATTCCTCAACCGGAAGTACCACTTTACTAGTTGTTTTTTTTACGTTTTTGCAATTTTCTCAAAAATGGCTCCGAAGATTTTCTTAAACTTGCTATATCAACTACACATACAAAGAGCTACAACTTTTATTTGAAACATTTCTCCAGGAAAATTCATTTAAGGGCACTTCTGGGGGAGGGGTGGGGTTAGGTTTTCATCTTAACTGCTGTTTCAGTATATTAGACAATTCTGTCATCTAAATAATGTTAATTAGAATTAAATATGTTGTTGAAAGTCCGAGTTTTGAAAAACAAAATAGATAACCGGAAGTGCGTTTTTACTGAAATATAATTTTCAGTTTTCTGGTATTTTTCTCGAAAATGGCTCCAACGATTTTCTTTAAACCAGTGTTGTTAACTATACATATAAAGAGCTACAACTTTTATTTGAAACTTTTCCCCTGATAAATTCATTTAAGGGGACTTTTGGGGGAGGGGGGTTATGTTTTTCTTTAAAAATGCTATCACAGTTGATTATACAATTCTGTCATCCAAATTGAAATAACTAGAAATTAATATATGACCCAAATTCCGAGTTTCAAGGAAATTAGTAAACCGGACAGTTTTACTGGACAGTGTTTTCGATGAATTTCATTAAATTTGGTACACTAACTATAAAATTTGTCAATTATAATTTTGAGTACTGGAGTAAGAGAAAGTTGTGTGAGTGTTTCACACCAGATTTTCTTTAAAAATATGATAACCCTCCATAATTATATTATCTATTTATGACGTATGTTTAAATCTAATCGATTTTATGAATGACAATGCAAGGAATTGTTCCTAAATCATCGGACTCATTTTCACACTGAATTTTTATGATAATTTTACGATTTTAAACGAGCTCATTCTAATTTCATTATAAGTGTAATAGGAGGGAGAAGAAATAAATAAATAATAAATAGAATATTTAGGTCGAATTAAAAATAAACAAATGAACAATTTATTCCTTTATTTACAATAATTATATTAAAAGGAAAGACGCTTAAAAACAAGAAAATCACTTAGTTTAATTGTAATGAAAACTAATTAGTACAAAATAAATCAAACTTTATTAAAAACACCAAATATTTTTTTAGTTTTTACACAACGTTTCCATTGTCTACGTTTATCAAAGAATTTTGTCTTTAATTGAATCTTTCTGAACATAATAAATCTGCGCATTTATTAGACCTTGTTTAGTTATAAAAATGATTATTGTCGTGCAAGTAAATACAATTCAACCGCAAATATATCACAATTATAGGTTTTCATACACATGCACACACTAATTTACTTTTCTGCATAAAACGGAAGTCTATTATCTCATTACGCGAGCGCACATTACACATTGAACACAACAACCACATAACCTCCCTTTTTTTCTTTCTCTTACCACCTAAGTAAGAGGAAGTATTGTAATCGTGTCAAATTTTAGATATCGAATTTTCACCGGAAATATCCGTTTTGAGGTCCCCCGAGTCCAAAAAAGTGGTTTTTAGCTAATGGTCTGTTTTTTTTTTTTTTATTTTTTTTTTTATTTATCAGCATGCTCCATGTTTAATATCTAAAGCTTACAAATTATTATTTCTAAAATACTTTTAGCAGATGACTTATGTAACTTTATAACAATTTATCGAAATCAATTGTATTCATATAATTGTGAAATATATGACACAGATTGTATTCAGTAGTTTTGATTTTGGAGGGGGCCAGTTAATACTTCTCAATACAACTTTTTGCATGAACGAAGCCCTTTTTTTCTCAAACAAAGCACATTCAAAAAGTATATGATGCCAACTTTGACAGGAAGAGAAATCACATACGCATGATGATTCCGAGATTTATGTGTTTGTTTGTGTGTGTATAGTGAACATCATAGCTCAAAAACGAAAAACCATCGGCAGTTTGAATGTGATATTCTGTTTAGGTATCACCATGGGATCTAACAATACGTTATCTGTCGAAATTCTTCAACCGGAAGTACCATTTTTTTTTTTTTTACTTTTTTGCTTTTTCTCAAAAATAGCTCTGAAGATTTTCTTCAAACTTGGTATATCAACTACACATACAAAGAGCTACAACTTTTATTTGAATCATTTCTCTGGGAAAATTTATTTAAGGGCAATTATGGGGGAGGGGGTGGGATTAGGTTTTCATCTAAAGTGCTATTTCAGTTTATTAGACAATCCACCGTCACTAAATAATGCTAATTAGAATTAATTGTTTGAATCAAATCCGAGTTATAAAAATCTGATAAACCGGGAAAGTGCGTTTACATTACCATTTACTAAATGATTTTTTCATTTTATCGACAATCATATCGCGAATTTTCTCCAAGTTTGTCTTCGACATTTGCTTGAAACTTTCTTATATAAACTAAACATACAAAGATGTACAACTTTATCTAAAAACATTTCTCTAGGAAAATTCATTTAATGCACTTTTTTATAGGTGAGAGTGGGTATGTTTTTCTCTAAAGTGCTATCATAGTTGATCATACAATTCTTCATCCAAAGAAAATTAATTAGAAATAAATAGATGGCTAATATTTCGAGTTTCAAAGAAATTAGTAAACCGGAAGTGCGCTTTTACTGAACTGCGTTTTTTTTCAGTTTTCGACGAATTTCATTAAATTTGATACACAAACTATAAGATTTGTCAATTATAATTTTGAGAACTGGAGTAAGAGAAAGTTGTGTGTGTGTTTCACACCAGATTTTTTTTTTCTCTACATCAAAAAAAACTTAACCTCAGTGTGCCTATTTCAGTCTTTTTTTCTCATGTTTTCTCAAGCAGGTTGCGCTACAGTCGTTATTACAATGAGATAAAAAAAAAAAAAAAAAATCACTTGTGAAACACTCACACAACCTTCTCTTATTGCAGCTTTACAACATTGTAATTGACAATTTTTAAATTAATACCTATACCAAATTTAATGGTAATGTAAAATTCGTCGATGTTTTTTATGGAGAAAACCGTTGTGATAAATTAAAAAAAACTGTTCAGTAAAAACAAACTTCCGGTTTACTAATTTTTTGAAACTCGGACGTCTAGCAATCTATTTATTTCGAATTAATTTTTTTTTTTTTTTTTAGTTGGTAGAATTGTATAACTATGGTTTTAGTGATAAACTTGACCCCACCCCTCTAACAAAAATCTTTTTTAAAAATGACTTTACCTGGAGAAATGTCTCAAATAAAAGTTATAATAACACTTTATTTGTGGAGTTCATATTTTTAGTTTAAAGAAAATTGTTGCAGAAAAATGCGAAGTATTTTTCCAGTCAAAACGCACTTCCGGTCACTTCCTGATTTTCTTTTAACACGGAATTTCAATAATATAATTTCTTGTAATTAATATAATTATGTAGATGATAGAATTGTGTAATAATGTGAAATAGCACTTTAATGGAAAACTTTTTAAGTGATTTAATTTCTTTCTATTGTCCATTACTTTCAGTTTATAAATAAAATAATAATTTAGTAAGGCAGTTTTAATTTTAATGTTTTGTTTACTTTATTTTGAATGACTAATAATTCTGTATTTTTTTTCCTTTTAATTTTTATTGTGTATGTTAATCTAATTTTTTTTTTTTTTAAAGTAATGTAATATTTTGTTCTTCCACTCACTGACTCGGTTTGTAAACAACAAATGTTTGTAAAAATTAATTTTATTATCGATTATAATTTGTCTCGATATTACAATCTGTATAAGGGATATAATTTTCTGTTCATTGCAAGTAAAAGGAAGTTACGCTACATTCTTTTATAAATAGCCTTGACATAGGAACCTATTCCGAGAATAATTTCTTATACAGCCTTGCAGAGATTAATTATTTCTTCTTAACACATGTGTTATAATTGAGTAATTATCTGTCCACCATGTTGGACACATATTACAGCAATAAAGGGGTCATTTATATTACGAATGTAAATAAAAATAAATAAATTTTTTTTTTTCGATATTTTTTTTTTTTAAATAAATTTAAACCAATTTGTCCTGAATTTCGTGCGAGAATTCAGGGTTCGATTCTGGTGAAGGTAAAGTCGGTGTTGACCCACCATCGTGATGAAAAGTGAGAAGCTACATTTAGTAGCGCCCTAGGCGGTAGCCAAGGCAGAAACTAAACGGCGCGGCAACTGCGGCGTGCTTACCACACACCCCCCATTCAAATCACCATCTGGCAAGCCTTGGCCTTTCATGGGCTGTTGCGGTTTAGGTTTTTTTTTTTTTTAAACCAATTTGGACCTGTAGTCACGAGTTATGGGGTTAAACCAAGCGTTACAACATCCACTGCTTCCGAACTCTACAATCCAAAATACTCCATTGTACAACCAATGCTGCTCTATTTCACGTTTCTAACCTGACAATCCATTCCGATCTCCAGATTCCATTTATAAATGACCTTGTCCCAAATATGTTATGGCAAAATTTCACACCCGTCTCGCACCACATCATCACAATCCATTAATTCATCAACTTTCCTCAGCATCCATTCCCGATAACAGTCCTCGACGACTGAGGTGGCATTGGCCTCATGATCTCTTATACGTGTGGAACTTGGTGATTTATTCTTTACCGTTATTGTGAGTCATCCCATTTAATTGTTGCTGGTTATGCAAGCGTACCCAGCAGTTGTAAATTTTCAAATAAATGAATTAAAATAATTAATTTAACAGCTTTGACTTTTTTTTTTCATTGTAATTGCGTCAAATTTTTTGAATTTGAGTTTTCAATAGAAATACAAGCTTTTGGTGCCGTGAATGAGAGAAAAACATGATTTCAGCCATTATCCATACTTCCGTATGGAGTACTTCAGTACTTCAGTATGTGAGTACAAAACATCCCCAAAAAAAAGAAGATCGTAGCAAATTCAATCTTGATAGTCCATTTAAGGTCTACCATTGGATCCGCCACGAAGACTTCGATTGAAATCATTTTCGGCCCAAAACATTTTCCTCATATTTAGTATACTTCTTACATACACATATATAGTTCTATTACTGTGATTTGAATAATTTTTCTAGAAGTATTTAATTTAGGCAGTTCTTGAATATCTGAGGCATAACGCTTCCGTTCTCCGCACTATACTATTTCAACACAGAGTGTGGATCCATCCAGCGCCCTCTCTACCGGTTACGTCGCCCCGGACAAAAAACAAATTGCCGCCCCTTAAGAATATATATATATATTTAAGCATGTCTATGTATGTTCAAACACAAACTGAAGCAGCGCTCTGCTCGCATGCTAATGCTATTCTGTTCACAGAAGTATAGGCATGTTCAAACAAGTTCAAGCATCGTCCTTTACAAAATTCTGCGTTAATTTTTCAATAATACTGTAAATATTTTTAGCTTTAATACATAAACAATATAAATACGTTATGCACTGTAAATTTTTAGCGAACGAAAAAAATCGATATGTGAAATTTTCTATTAATTGAGTAGCCAAAATGGCGCCCCGGACAAATGCCCGCCCCTAGAGCGGGCGCGGCCTTTCACCCTCTGGTGGCAGTTAAGGATAACTTAAAGCATTTAGTTAGTTATAGATTTCTAACTTTAATGAAAAAATGTCAATTACAAATCCCAAAACAATTAAGAAATTACAATTAAAATGAATTTATTATAATCACAAGAGGAAGTTTTGCGTGTTTCCCTCAATAAAGTTAATGGTGCATCTTCATGAGCAAGTTTGATTGTTATAAGTTTCCTACAGAACTGTAAGGCCAGTTTTAAAAATGTGAAAAAAAAAATATATATAATTCGTTCTCTAAAATTGCACCTCCGCTTATTCGAGTTCCATAAATAATAGTTATTTAGATATTTTCAAATGTATTTACACGGAGATTGGATAAATAAATAAATAAAATTAAAAAAAAACGTATAAATAAAGACACAAGTTGATATAAGTCAAGGTCCACATGTTATTTAATACAAATTAGGTTCAGCTGATTCACTATTATTAATATTGCTTATGCAACAATGAATAATTGTTTCTAGCAAAGATTGAAGACGATTAAGTTATGTAAGTAAGGTTTAATAGAAATAATCATTGACTTTAGAGATTATGATTAACGAAAATGATTCTACAAAAAATGTTTTTAACTTGGAGCAAGTTATTTTTTTTGTTTTTTTTGGAGGCCACGAGCCAAGGCTAACTTTTTAGTTTCGTAAAGTTTGGTCCACAATTAGGGGGGGGGCTATTGTCAAGCGAGCATATTATGAAACTAAATATCTCTGGCCGACTAATAAGGTTTTTATCTTGGACTAAATTAAACTTATTAAGCAATCATAGTCAGTATTTCTGTATCATTAGATTCAAATTTTAAAAAACTGAGCCCACATTCGATAAAGCATAGATGCATCTTATAGATTTATTTCTAATTCATAGTTGAAAGTAATTATTGGAATCACTTTGAAGAAAATCTGCAAAATATAGAAATTGAGATACAGCACTTCCGTTTTTTTTTCAAACCTTAATAAAATACGATCATAATCTAATAATAATTAAAAAAAAAATCTGGTGTGAAACACTCACACAACTTTCTCTTACTTCAGTTTTCAAAATTTAAATTGACCATAAAGTTAGTAACATAAAAATTTAAAGTTAGTACACCATAAATATTATGTACCATAATATTATATACCATATATTTAATGAAATCGTCAGAGTTCGTCGAAAATTGAAAAGCGCACTTTCGGTTTACTAATTTTCTTGAAACTCGGAATTTTGGCCATCTATTAATTTCTAATTAATTCTGTTTGGTTGGTTGAATTGTATAATCAACTATGATAGATAGCACTTTAGAGAAAAACACAACCCCTACCCCTTCCCCAAAAACCTCCTTAAATGATTTACCAGGAGAAATGTTTCAAATAAAAGTTGTAGCTCTTTATATGTGTAGTTCACATAATTGGTTTAAAGAAAATCGTTGGAGCCGTTTTTGAGAAAATACCAGAAAACTGAAAAATATATTTCAGTAAAAACGCACTTCCGGTCACTGCCAAATTTAATTGGCAGAATTGTCTAATAAGCTGAAATAGCACTTAAGATGAAAACCTAACCCCACCCCTCCCCCATAAACTGCCCTTAAATTAATTTTTCCCAGAGAAATGTTTTAAATAAAAGTTGTAGCTCTTTGTATGTGTAGTTGATATATCAAATTTAAAGAAAATCATCGGAGCCATTTTTGAGAAAATCGCGAAAAAGTGAAAAAAAAAAACATTCCGTAAAGTGGTACTTCCGGTTGAGGAATTTTGACAGATGATCCACTGCCTGATCTTATGGTGATACCTAAACGAAATATCAAGTTTGAACGATTTTTCGTTTTGGAGCTTTGTTGTTCACATATACACACACAGACCATTTTTTTTAAAAACACTTTTTTGGACTCAGGGGATCTCAAAACGTATATTTCCGGTGAAAACTCGATATCGAAAATTTGGCAATACTTCCTCTTACTAGGAGTAAGAGAAAATAAAAAGATCAAATAATAATTAACTCAAACACGCATTATTTTTGAGAATAATTATTAAGGTAACTGGTTCGACTGTCTCCGTAAACGTTCGGCACATATTCGGGACTGAAATGTTCTATTCACCCCCAGTCTATGAAGTGTCGTTACGTTACATTCAGATTTCTACCCACCCATAACATTTTCAATGTTAAAGACTTCAGCTGCTAAATGAAAATAAAAGGTCATCCAAATGACCTTAAAATATAAGCGTGTTTGATTTTTACGTTTTTTTGGTGTACGGTTGTTCAATCACCGATGTTAACTGTGCTATAATTCTATCGGATAATCTCACCCGCCATTGACCAGATCAGCAATCATAATAACTTATTTACAATTTTTGGACTAATGATTTAAACTAATGATTCTGTCATATCCTAGTAATATTGTATTAAAATGATTAAGGAAAAGTTGTGTAACCATTGCTCACCCAAATTTTTTTTTTTTCTATAACAGATCATTAAGACAGATAAATACATGTCACAGGCCCCTGAGTTCTTCTGCATATTGGAATAAGCATGCCAACAAAAATTATATCGATTTTTCCTTTAAAATAATCTTCTCATGCTAAAAAAATTAGATGCATGCCAATCAGATAATTATGTACGTACATCTGCATGGTCTTTGCGTTTACGAACTCTTATTAATCAGAAAAAAAAATCTGATGTGAAACACTCACACAACTTTCTCTTACTCCAGTTCTTAAAATTATAATTGACAAATTTTATAGTTTGTGTACTAAATTTAATGAAATTCGTTGTAAACTGAAAAAAATTGTTCAGTAAAAGTGCACTTCCGGTTTACTAATTTTCTTGAAATTCGGAATTTTTGGTCATGTATTTATTTCTAATTAATTTTGTTTGGATGATAGAATTGTATAATCAACTATGATAGCACTTTAGAGAAAAACATAACCCTCTCCCCTCCCCTAAAAGTGCCCATAAATGAATTTTCCCAGAGAAATGTTTTAAATAAAAGTTGAAGATCTTTGTATGTTTAGTTTATATAAGATGTTTCAAGAAAATCATCGGAGGCATTTTTGAGAAAAAGGGGAAAAAAAATCACTTAGTAAAGTGGGGTAAAGTAAACGCACTTCCGGTTATCCGATTTTTTCCACACTCGTAATTTCAACAACAATTCAATTCTAATTAACATTATTTATAAGACAGAATTGTCTAATAAACTGAAATAGCACCTTAGATAAAAACCTAACTCCACCCCTCTCCCCCATAACTGCATTTAAATGAATTTTCCCAGAGAAATGTTTCAAATTAAAGTTGTAGCACATTCTATGTGTAGTTGATATTACAAGTTTAAAGAAAATCGTCGGAGCCATATTTGAGAAAAACGCGAAAAAGTAAAAAAAAAAAACTAGTAAAGTAGCACTTCCGGTTGAGGAATTTTGACAGATAACGTATTGTCAGATCCCATGGTGATACCTAAACAGAATATGACGTTTCAACTTTTTGCGGTTTTTCATTTTTGAGCTAAGCTGTTCACACACACACTCACAGATCATTTGCTAAAAACCACTTTTTTGGACTCAGGGGACTGTTTCTTCAAAACAGTTATTTCCGGTGAAAACTCGATATTGAAAAGTTGACACATTACAATACTTCCTCTTACTAGTAGTAAGAGTAAATAAAAATCATTTGTAATTAATGAAAGTATTAATTATTGAAAAATTAGAACTTTTCTTATTACATTGTTTATAAAATTAAAAAAAAAAAAATAAAATTGTAATTATTATAACATTGAAAATCCTTCTTATAAATAAATATCCCTATTGAACTATCGCAGAATATAAATTTGCCACCATCTTTGCAAATAATTGCGAGTATCCGATTGTTTAAATATCCAAATTAGTTATACGTATATTTTATAAAAATATTTCCTTTTCAATCGAATGCCTAATAATAATTTCCTTCTTATTATCTTGAATGAACGTATTATAGTAATTATCTCTTATTTATCTAATTGTTTCTGAAGGAAGGTACTATCTGTGCTGACATTTATAACAATTAGTTCCGTGTTAGCCTGTTCCAGTTGGTTCAAGTCAGCCTAATAACTTTACAATAAATCTAGATAAGTATGCGCCATAAATTTGAAGGTTACAATTCATACTGCCCGACTTAGTAGTAAAACACAACAAGATAATTTGTTTCATTTTTTTTTTTTATTAAAATGCCCCACATATAGTAATGATACAAATATATTTTATCTACATAAATAACAATCTGACAGACTGATGATAAGAATAATATAGAGATTTTGTTGAAGTATTGATGATCTAATTAAATTAGATAATCTTCTGTTCTATTTTATTAATTTCTTTAAAAATAAGAAATTTAGCTGTTATATGTATATTTCCCGTTTTTTATTTTTATTTTCTTTTTATTGTTACTATTCTTTGATTTATTTTTACTATTCTTATTGTTACTTTCTATTTCATTTATTTTGTTGTTTTTTTTTGTTCAAATTTGTTCAAAAGATGTTTGTATTGTTATGTTTCTCTGAAGGCGATGATCTTGGTTTATTAATATTAGAGTGATGAACTAGACAGTGATGGTCTAGTGGTTATGAGCATGGACTTGTAAATGGGAGGTCCCTAGTTCGATTCCCGCGTATAACTGCTAAATTTTATATTCGTTAAAAAAATATTAATGGTAAAGTAGGTGCTTCCGCTCATGTCCACGATACTTAATTTGATTAAAAAAAAAAAACTACTTGACTTTAGAAAGATTACTTCACTTTTTTTTACCATTATTTTAGAGAGATATTCACAATCACCCTTTTTGTTTTCAAGTTCTACTTTCACTTACTATTGTAAGACGAAATGTTGGATCATGAGAAATTTTTAAAACATATTTGCTATATCTATACTAGAAAAAAAAAAATCTATTTCAAAAACGAAGTATCGTTTCGCAGGTTCAAACTTGCTATTACGTTTTTGCTTCATAAGAGGTTCGGAGCGACTGAATCGAATGTTTTTTCTTTTACGATTTTCTCTAAACTAGTTATACTAATTACTCCTCTACGATAGAACGATCACTTTCATATGAAAATTCTTTCTGAGAAAATTAATTTTATAGGTTATTAGAAGACGCTAAAATTGATTAAAAATTCCAATTCTCACTGACAACTTTACTCCATTATATTGATAGTATCGAATTACACTTTGCTCTTCTATCATTACATTCTACTAAACTTTTGAATAATAAAAAAATTGTTTTTCTTTGGGCTTTGCAAGTTTCCACACCACCTTACTCGGCGCGCTTCGCTTTTTTCTATGGTAAGCTATCACCAAAGACAAATGAGCTCATATCTGATAATTATAATTATTAAACAATTCAGATTCCCCTCTCTACAGCTTCAATTTATTTTCCAAATGATCAACAACTTTCTAAATTTAAATGTACTTTATTTTTAAACTTACTAATTAACTCATTTTTCCTGGTCCTACCATAACACCTTTATCTGAAACAAAACTATTATTAGTAAAATAATAATAATAGTAATAATAATAATAATCATAATAATAACAATTATTATTACTATTATAACATGATTTCCTGATAGAGACCACAATCAGACCCATTGTATCTCACAGCTTCTATATGGACTAACTGAAGTTGTATGCTAAGTCTCAGGTCCAGCTACAGAACGTGGTTTGACCTGGTGCCGGCAATCAGGCGGAGTGTGAATTGGAATCGAAGAGTGTGCAGTTTTGCACATAAAGAGCGGCATTGCAATTAGCTTCACCGATGATCTAGTAGCCGGAATCTCTATACAACAACTTGAAGAACCCCAGTCATATAAATACCTGGGCATGCTGCAGCATTTGAAGTTCTCGAGGTTTAAGGTCTTTAGCCAACTGGAAGAGGAATTGCCGGAGGAATTCACTGGAAACGCCGAATTAATTCGGTACTAAAGACTTCAGTCTGGCCGCGAAGTGCTGCGTAAAGACTATATACTTGGGTAATAACTTCCAAACCTATAGCTTCGGAGTCCGTAAATGGTCACAAGCGAAACTTAGACCACGATGATGGTTCACCGCATGCATCACCCGAACGCGTTCACTTCAGGCGTCATTTGCCAAGAAAGAGAGGAGGAAGAGGCATCATAAATATAACGAACTTATGCAGAAGGCAGGAGGCGTCACTGAAAGCTTATTTTCTTAAGTCACAAGTCGCCTCTTTTCTACTCGTTTTCGTTGTCGGTTTGACGAGGTATACTGCCTTGAATCTGGGGAACCCAATTGAGGATGTGTCCCGGGAGAAGACTCTTGTGCAACAAATGGGCCAGGAAAGAAATGCAAGAAGATTTTACGCGCAACTTACCTCGGCTAATATAGACATCAATGGCTGCAGCACGATAAACTATTCCCAGTGAACGGAGGATTCATTCTGGCGATTCAGGACCTGATCATATTCACGAGGGCATACCGCAGGTTATTTCTAGTCTAAGATGTTCGGGAGGCGTGTTTACTGTGCAACCAGCTACAGAGAGCATACAGCATCTAACTGCAGGGTGCTCAGTAATAGCCCCAAAGGATTATCTGCTGAGACACGATAATGTCTCCAAAATTATCCACTTAGCGATCAGGACTCTGTGCTGCTTTGGATATGGCACTCCTTATTATTGATATAAGCCCCTGAATTTCTTCAAACAAAGCGGATAAAGGTTTATTGGGACACCCAAATGATCACCGATAGGCCGGTTCCTAATAACAAGCCTGACATTCTTGTGCTGGACCTGGGAATGAAGCCCGCTAAAACAGTCGATGTAACAATCCCCTAGGATGATGAATTTGCAAAAAATAAGCGGAAAGAAAATCAAAAAGTCCACGAACTGTGCATTGTGTTGAAGCAGATAAATATGCTGTAAGGGGCAGAAGAGGTTCATTCAATCATCATCTCATGGCTTAGCGCTGAAAGCCAGCGTAGATAACATAAAAGCTCATGAACTTCCTGTCGAGATTCTCCGGAAGCACAGAACTCGGTCCTCCTTGACAATTCCAGATTACTCCAAGAAATTCGAAATTTTAGCATCAAACTAGTATTTTCTTATTCATTTTACTTATTTATCTATGCCCTCTTTTTTTCCACACATGCATGAGTGGAAGGTTGCAGGATGTGCCCCATCCGCTCTAGAACAGTTTCTGCAAGTGCGTGACGGGAGGAAGATAATAAAAATAATAGGTGTGTATACCTGATCTACTCCAAGAAGACGACCTTGACTCACAACTCACACTGATGCGAAAGTGACCGTTAACCGTTATTTCTGAAAGTGGTTTATGTGATAGTAATGTTATTAACAAAAAAATATGTTGGAAAAAAATTAATTGAGAAGCATTATAATAATGTGTTGAATAGAAATAAAGCTTGGAAAAGTTTAAAAACAAAATATGAAAAAGTAGAAGAATGTAAAACAAAAACAAATAGGACAATATATCGATGTATAAGAAATCGGAGGAGCATTTGTGGCAATGGGTGGATGGCGGTTGAAAGAGATCTGAATAACAGTGTCCGCCACTTTTAGCAAAAAATTGTCAATTAAAAAATTAAGTAGTGCAATAAAAAGCAAGTCTTGTGGGTGCTTCATAGCACATTTTGTAATCTTTTTTAGGAGGTTCACTAATATTTTACTATATCAAATGATAAATACTTAACTATGAAGCTCCAAATTTCAAGGAGTTACAGTAGGATAGCCTTATATTGATCAGAAATATACATATATTAATAACATTAAGTGAGCTGCTCCGGTGTAAGTGGAGAAAAACGGGATTTTACTGCTTTGATTACAGTTCGCAGACGATCTTGACTCGATCATTATGGTAGAGAACATATGTTAAGGAAATACGGACAACAAAACCAAGACAGAGTGTATGGCTTTTAATCTCTGACAGTAGCATTGAATTCAAAATCACTAGGATTCATGATCTCAGTTGGCGGTTTAAATGGAGATATATGTGGACATGAAAATTAAACCAAGGTGAAGCAATGTGAGCATGTGTTGAACTTTGCTTTTCGGAGTAGGCAAAAAAAAAGGAGAATTTTTAAATCTATCTAAAACAGCGTCATGATCTCTGCTGTCAAAATGTGGTTACTGCCAAAAGCAGCTCATGGAACCCCTAAAACTACTATTCATGGAAGCTCTTTACAATCAAGATGGACTTTTGCAGGCACATCTGTGATATTTCCAAATTACAGCATCTGTGGAATGCCGAAAGTAAGGCTCTTAGCAATAGTGGTAAACAATTTGTATACACGATCGACACGAAGAAGCTTCTATGGTAAACCTATGTTAAAAGAATGGGTATGAGCGTTTACCAAGCAACATTTATTGTAACTTTAAAAAAAAACAAGAGAGGAAACGAAGATGTCCTAAAGTCACCTGGGCTGAAAAGTATTCCCGCACCAAGAGGTCTCCGTAAACGAGACTGGGCCATGAGATGGAAAATTTCGCTAATAGGAAATCATATGACTCAAAAGACGTAGAAAACAGTAACAAAAAAAAAAACCTCTGACTCGTATAAATTTAAAATTATAAAAACCGACCTCTTGTCTTAATTTACATGACCATAATTATAAAACCTCAAAGACAAACAATGAAATGTTTTATAACAATATAAATTAAAGGTAAAGGAAATTATAATCAGTAAAAACCCTCTTTAACATTTATTGAATAATAAACTAGCATAAAAACATAAATTATCCTCTAGATAAAAATACTTTACAAAGAAAAATATATGGCAAAGTTTTATACCTACCATAAAACATGCAAAACTAATCACTAAGTATAAAACAGTAATTATAATGCTCTGAAGATATATTGTATTTAATTAGGTCGATATAATTAGGTATGTATAAAAAATAATTTTATCATAATCACATGACATCCTTGACCCTCCAACCAGGATAGGCAACCTTTGGGAACCAGAGATATTTTTGATTTTCCTAAAATAGTACATATTAAATATATAAACATTAAAACAATATATATAAATGTATATATTACTTTCTCTTACTCCTAGTAATAGGAAGTATTGCAATGAGTGTTATCTTAAGTAAATATATATTTCAATTTAATTCTGAATTATTTTATTTTGTTTTTTAGATTTTGCTTTATATCATAGATAATTCGCTATTTGTATTTTCGTTTTTTTTTTTTAAATATTATTTGAAAAAGGGTGTAGTTACCCGTTTAAATAAAATAAATAAACGCAATCAGGCCCCTCAAGCATCAAATTGTTTGTTTTCAGAAATGTTGGCATACTTCACCCAGCTGACTATAGAATTTCCTCGTTTAACATTAGTATGGCTGGTCGGAGTACCTTTGGTTATCGTGCAAGAGCCGGAAGACCTAGCGGTCAGTAAATTAAAGCTTAATTAATTTGAAAGAACACATAATTTTATTGGTTGTAACATATGAAATGTTGTTTTTCATTAGCTTTATATGGTTATTAAATTAAAATTTAGTTTTTATTTATTTATCTATGACTTGTTTACAGGAAATTAAAATACTTTTCTGTTCCCTTCTTCATTATTTACTTGTATCCAGAATTTACTTTTATTTTTTTATACTATGTGGTAACTAGTTTGGAAATTAATTAAAAAATGAAACAGTATAATTTTCTTCAAGAGTTAAACTTGGACGTTCCTCGGCCAAAAATTAACCAGCAGTTAGAAAGGAAGTGTAGCTAACACTCTCACCGTTTGCCATCGATTTAACTGATATTTACTTCCGGAAATATCAGCCTAGAGAGTGAACTATGCGACAGATCTGAAACAAAGGTAAATAGGGTTCTCAGATAGAGTAAGCTGAAATAGATTCTCATCAGGGTCAGAGAACTTACATCAGGTCCCCAAGTGTTATTACAGTTTGCAAACAAAATATTCTTTTTTCTTCTTGTTCATGACTTTTGACCAAAACTGGTTTCAGCATGAGAAGAAACAATGTCGAACAGAATAATAGTTAGATGTGGATGAATCACTTGCCCAAGTCAAACCCATATTTTCAAAGATGGCCGCAATTGTTGAATATGTGGATGGATCCGCAATGCTGGATAACATCTAGTATTTTATCCGTCGTAGCATACATATTTATTTTCTTCCTGACCGGTTTCGGATTTTCATCCATCGTCAAAGCAAATTCACCAAGTTCGTGTAGAGAGTTCACATCAACGTAATGTTTCTGTTACTTGTTATTCACACTTATTGGTTGTATATAATTATGTGGGGAGGTTATAAAGTTATGTTACTATGTGTATATGATTAATGGCAAAATGGAATTATTGTAAGTTATGATTAGACATTAACAAAATAGTCCCTTTCACGAGCACTTCGATCGTTACAAGCGGAGTTACACTTCTCAACACTCATTAAGGATTTTTGTTTTTCGAAATCTATTTCATTCCACTTTAACCCACCTTCTGCCTCTCATCAAGGAGGCTTGTGGGAACGCGCTGTCCAATCAGCTAAATTCCATTTGCATAGGCTCATCGCCAATCACATTCCTACACCCAAGGTCTTAAATATTCTCGTTATTCGTATTGAGGGCGTTTTAAATTCAAGGCCCATTTCTGCTATTTCCAATGATCCTAATGATCTCTCTGCCTTAACACCTGTCCACTTCTTATTGGGTAGATCTCTGGTTGAGCCACCAGATGCTAATGCGGCTATCATACAATGTTTGCCTCGTCAATTGCTTTGGATTCAAGGAGTCGTTAAGGATTTTTGGGCACGTTGGAAGTCTGAGTATCTTCCAGCTCTTGCATCCCTTGGGAAGTGGACTTCCACCTCGCCAAACCTTTCTGTTGGAGATCTTGTATTAATTGATGACGAGAATACTCCGCCATCATGCTGGCCTTTAGCTCGCTTACTTCAGGTGTTTCCTGGTGCAGATGGTATTGTACGACGTGCTCGACTTAAAACTGCAACATCCGAGCTCACTCGTCCAGCAGTTAAGCTCTTTCGTCTTCGCTCTTTACGATCCACTTTGATTTCTTTTCTATTTTTTATATTGTTAGTTCATTTAATCTGTTCATTCTTTCGATACATTAAACTTTTCATTGCTGGCCTATCGGTTTTTTGCTAGGTTGTTCACTACGCATTTTAACTCATGCCCCAGCGCCATTACCCCTCCTGTTCGCCCTTTCTAATATTCTCAAGGCCTCTCGACGACGTTGATCCCTAGGGTTCAGTCTTGTCATCTTTGGTCCCTAGTATGACTTCCCTTGCGCTAGTCCCAGTAGAGATCGGATTT
>JAAEAF010002538.1:0-42350 GCA_011037195.1 Triatoma infestans | reverse complement strand
TAGATAAGAAGGAACCATAGATTAAGTTTTAGTTTATTGTTTACCAAAAAACTTACATAAGTATCCGTCTAAAAAAAAAAAAAAAATAAGTAAATATATTATATTGCAAACATTGCGCATACATAGAGGTTTAATAAACTTTTGTACGAATGGAAAAATACAGGTTAATGAACCCTGGCCTGGGGTACGTGGTGCAGAGCCTCTCTTTAAGTCTCTGTGTATATATTTTATATATCTATAGAGAGAGAGAGTGAGAGAGAGAGAAAGGATATGAGAGAGATGAGGGAGAAGTATGTGGGGTGAAAACTACTATTGCCAAGTTACCACTATAGCTGAGTGGTGTAAGTGATGGACTTGGATGACGAAGGTTGTGAGATCGCTTTTGCTGACCTAAGCAAAAAAAAATTAATTTTTAATATTTCTTCGCCTACAGGAAAAGGGGAGGGGAGGGGGTGAGGGAAAAGTTGGGAAAAGGTTGGGGGAGGGGAGGGGGTCATTTGGTGGGAGAGAGGTAAAGTGACTAGGGTGGGAGAGGGGACGGCCGCCATCTTGTGCAAAAAAAGTGGCCTAGAACCCGTCAATCCTATATACTCTATACAAGCTGGCCTTAAGGCAAAAAAGAAATAAAGATGCAGTGACTAGAGGAAATCAGCACCATTATAACATAAGAAGGAAAGAAAATATTGACTTACCTGTGACAAGGTTAAAGAAAACAGAATGGCTTCCAAATGTCGTTTCAATAAGAATTTTTAATAAAATCCCAGTGAATATAAGACAGTTGGAAATAAGAAAATTTGAGATGATTTTGAAGAAGTTTGTAATTTCCAACTGTTTTTATAGTGTAAAAGAATTCACTGATACAAACTGGAGCATTAACGACTTTAAACTAAGGTGAATAGTTTGATATTTGTTTGTTTGGTGGTTAGAGTTCAGTGCTAATTTAGTTTCCATAATACTACAGTCTTTTAAATATTTTATACATTCTTATGAAGTATTATTGTTATTGACGTGCCTTATGTATTTGATATGTTCAGGCTGAAATAAAAAAAAATATATGACCCTATAATTGCCATCCGATCCCTTCAATCTCATCTTCAAATCCTCGAATGCTGGTTCCGCAAGTGGAGAATAAATGAGAGAATCAATGAGAGCAAATCCAGATACATACCATTCACCCTGAATCGCAAAATACTCCCTCCAATTTTACTGAACCGTATTCCTATACCTTCGGCAGGCAAAGTGCGATATCTCGGCCTGCATCCTGGAGCCCACATACTCGACTTAAGCCACAAGAACCGATACCGAATGGTCAAAAGACTATTCGACAGACGATCAAAACAAACTCTTTCGAACAAAAAAATACTCTACACAGCCCTGTATGCTCCTATCTGGACATACGGACTCCAACTATACGGATCAGCAAAGCGCTCCAATTTTCACCGTATCCAATGCCTCTAATCAAAAATCCTTAGCACAATAGTCGACGCTCCTTTTTACGTCAACAACCACATATCCACAGTTACCTAAAACCCCCATTTTTCCTTGAACTCGCCAAGTCACGGATATATTAAATTCCTTTCCCATCACTACAACCCATTGATCCGCAAGTTGCCATAGATAACACTTCCTGCTAATCCTTCCCGAAGACTTAAGCGCCGATGGCCTCGCGATCATCTGATCGCTTAATAATAAAGAGCAACCTTCGAATTCACTTCATCGGTATCTATACTAACCGACTTATGATGGTCATTGATGGAAGGCCCTCATTCAATTCTGTCACCTCATGTTATCAGTATTATTTATTTTTTTTCTTTCTTTTTCCAGTTTTGTTTTGTTTTTATTTATTTTCATTTTATTTTATTGTTCGTTATGTTACCTTTTGGCATCTCATTTGCTTGTTGTGTGTAAATTGGCAGTTGCAAATAAAATAAAGTAAAAAAAAAAATTATAAATAATTATTTGAGTGTGAGGGGGCCAACAATTTTTAGAAGAAAGAAGACGACACCTGGTGCGCGGCCGTGGTGAGAAGAGGAAACGGCGTGACTTTTGAATTTGGAAAAAAGAAGCTCAGTTATGGAATAAGAGTCGGAGGAAATGGCATTCCTTTGTGCATTGTCAGTTATTTCGCAATGTGTGTTAATTTGGACTTTGGAAAAATTGGTGGAGAGAAGTAATATCCGCAAGGGAATTTAAAGACAGAATACTATAGCCTTCCCAAAAAGGAACTCATAAAAAGCACTTATTTAAAGATACGATCTACTCTTAATAAAAAGTGAAGTTTTCTATTTAGAAAATTCCTGCCACAGAAACTTCATCCGAACTTTTATTCACAATCATTAATGTTTTTCTGAACTTCAATTCTGTTAAAATAACTATGGCCACTATTTATTTACAAATTAAGTGCACAGTAATATAACCTAATTGAGAAAACACTAACATTAGGTTGTTCAGTAACTAAATAATATACTTTATAACACTTGATTTGAAATATCAAGTGGCTATTTTAAGAAATTTAAGTGGCTCTTGCCATCTTTTCTTTTTATATTTTGTAACAAACTTCTACACAATAACATCGAGAGTCCAGTGCTACCTTTAGATTTTTTCTTTCTAGGAGCCTCTACAGCTCACTGTTCAGTGATGGACAGTGTTATCTGTAGCGAGAGAACACTGTCCGGAGGCCGGCAGTGCATTGAGAAGGCTCTGAGCGCTAATGACCGTAGATGTTGAAGCGCCTTAAATTAAAAAATAACATCGAGAAAGTGTTTCGTACATTATATTTCTATTCTCTTGAATAAATAAGATTAGTTTTTTGTTGTGAATTGATTTCTTTCTTTTTTTAATTTGCTTTAGTTTTGCTTAAATTGAGTTATTTTTATTTTGTTTATTTATTTAAATCTGTTTTATAGAAAGTAGGTTATTTGTTGGATAAAGAGCGCAGGCTCTGAACTACAGTGTATTGTTGAGTCAAAATGAAATCTGCATTGTCAAATTGAGCCAGTAATGACAAGTAACGTGTTAGCCTCACATCTCTGGTATCGTGGATTAAATCCAGTCCCTGCCAACTTTATTTATTTTCTTTTAAATACTTAGCTTACCATTTTTTTTATTTATTTATATTCTTCACTGCTTACACTTTTTTATCATTATTATTATTCCCCTCCTTTTTTCACTCTATTCCTTTTAAGAGGGGTTTCGTCGTTTTCCCCTTTCTTTTAATAATAACGCCGTGGCGCTCAACTTTTATCTCTCTTTATGACAGACCCCCTTCTCCACTGAGAAAGCTGACAAGTATTCTGTGCCCCGGAAGTTAAAAGGCGTAACAAAAGTTGCATTTCCGATTGGTGGATACTAACCAAAACCTCCATATCAGAAGCGGTAGTGGTACTTGGAGGAAAAATTAAGTTTGAGCTTCCCGCGATTTTTAGTTTTTGAGATATTTTGTTCACACACACACTTAGATAGACAAACAAAGCAAACATTTTGTAAAAATGATAAGTTTGAAGAAAATTTGTCACTTAAAACTGTGTAAACTGCAGTGAGAGAAAGTCGTGTGAGTGTGAGGGTGCACACTAGTTTTTTTTTTCTAGGCCTCCAGATCCCTTCGACAGGATCGATCCAAAAACCGCTTTTTAATATTATTCTTCGAGGAAGGATTCTCGATTAAACAGAGTTCATTGTCATTTTTTTTTGCCAGGGTCCGAGTATTGACTTCTTAAGAGAGAACTGCTCGTAGTTGTATGTTGAATGAACGATTGTGGCAGAAACTTACTTTTCAAATGCTTCAAGTTAAAGAACTAGGCTGCTTTTTTTATTTTAAGATTTAACATTGATTTTGTTGAAAGACTGTGGTTGGTTGGCTAGTTCATTATTACGTGGAATCCGGCATTACATTTTGGAATCGTAGAATTATATGCACTTTCCAGCCAATTGATTTAGTAGTTCGTTGACCACTATACTCTGTGATAATAATGATGTGATCTGTTGTCCAGAAGTCTGCAATGTTGTTTATTTATCAGTCTTCAGTCCAATATAAAAGAGGACTTCAGAGACTGCAAGGAAACTGATTTTTGTAGGTAGGAAAGAAAAGTGGGTACATTCATATTATTTAATCTGGATTGCTTTCATTTGATAAAGCTAAAAGGTAAATAACTTGATCGAGCGATTGGTTGCATATGTATTTACCAAATTTTTCGACATTTTGCAAAAATTAATGCCAAAATAACCATTTTGTGTAAATATCATTACTGCAGTAAATTCAATGGCAGCTCTCATCGTTTTTGTTTTAGACGTATGAAGATAATTACGCAGTAAGACTTACCTGTGTAATTCTCACACTTGTTGCTCTAATGCAGCCACAAGATAAACCATTGTTTTCATTGCATTCCGCTTATGGATTTTTAAACGCCATCGACCTTGCAATAAATTCAAGTAAGTAAATTTATTTCATTATTTTAGTTAAAAAAGGATAAAAAATTGAATTATTCTGAATTAAACATAAATATTTTATTATATTTAGGTGTAGACATTGTGTGCGGCGATGGAGTCTTGCAACAGAATGTTACTAGCTTACGATTTTCTGTTTTGTATCATATGAATACTACTGCAGCTGCTAACAGATTCTTACAACAGTTTCAGAAGCTAATGTACAGGTTAACAATTGTTTCCACTAAAATAGTACAATATATACTTAAGAATGTTTTAGTGGCGTCTGAGGTGATCGTTTAGTTCACCGAATAATAGTGAACCAAGAAGTGTAGAAACTTGCTAATATAGGGATAGAAACTATACGGGCGCGATAAAAATTAGCCCCATTGCGATTCGCTTTGTATGTTACACTGCAGGGCGATGGTCGGTGGATGTGAGTTCCCATTGAGCAATGTCAATTTATCTATTTATTTACATATATATGAGCAGCAGCCCTTAACAAAAATTTTACTGTCAACACATTTTATGATAAGAAAACAAATTTTATAACATAAAATATTTATAATATTGCATTTAACCTAATTGGGCTAGAAATGCATAAATACTCACAAAATACTATTAAGCGAATAATACATATCAACAAAAAATATAATTAGCAAATATGTACATAATAAAAATAACATGTTATAGAGAAGTAAGTGTATAAAAATTTGCATGAGTTACATACTGCAATATTTACTTAAAAAAAAAAATGGTTAATTTAATTAGTAAGATTTCTAATTTTAATAAGTTTTTGAATTGTCTTAGATTCAATTAGGACATTCAGTAGATTTCTAGATATTGTAGAGTGTATATTGAACAAAAATGCGGTATTTGTTAAAAAAAAATCTGATATGAAACGTTCACACGACTTTTGCTGCAATTTTCACAGTAAAACTGGACAATTTGTAATAAAGTTTAGTTTCCATAACTTCTACCATGTGATGAAAGGTAATTCTCCTGCTTGGTTACCATAAAGCGAAGGCAATTTAGAATTTTATCACATCAACCAGAACCAGGTTAAAATCAGTTTTTCCAGGAAAAAATAAAAAGTTGGTTGGTTGGTACCAAAGAAAAATACTTTTTGACTTTAAAAGTTTATTTATGAAGTTCTGGACCCTTTTGGTGTCCTTCCTCATAATATACACGAAAAAATAAAAAGAAACAGAAAAATTACAAATATGTAGTTAGACGCAAAAGAGAGTCAAATAACAGCAGCATTATAAATATATTAGAAGAATAAAAGAAATACTAACACAAAGGTATAAATAAAATAAAAATATAACACTAAAAGTTTAAAAAAACATTAAAAATTGAAAATTAAAGTTAGACGATACCTAATAAGTAGCGGTAGAGATTAAGATGTTAGAAGGAGGTTACTGTGTGGTTATGGTGTAAGTATGCTTCCACTGAAATATTCAAGACAGAAAAGAGAAAATTAAAAAAGTTAGGAAATATGGGGAGAGGTAGAAGAGAAAAATAAATCAAGTTGGGAGTTTGGGTAGATGAAAGATGGAGTTCCGGCACCCTTTGATTTCCATAATTACGGGATCCTTCGATTTCCATAATGCTTCTATCTTAACCATTAATAATAATAATAATAATAATAATGTATATTTGAAATAAAAAAATCGTTTTACAATAATACAATAGTACAAAAAAAAAACAAAATATACTTAGACATGGAATTTGTATTCCGTCTGTCAAGTCTGCTTATCAAGTGTTACTATATAATAATCAAATATTAAATGATTACACAAATAAGGAGAAACAAAGAACAGGTATAAGGATTTAAAAGAAAATACAATAACTCTTGGAAATAAGAATAAGTAAACAAAGCCTTCTAATTAGTAATAAAGTTGAGACAATACAAAATGGAAAAAGACACTTCAACATACCGTGGGCAAATAATAAACATATTTCAAATCAAAAATAGTCAATTGTTTTAAATGTATTTAAAAGTTAAATTCAGAAATTAATTCACCCCTGTACTGCACTGAATGTTTTACATATTTTACCAGCTTTGGCCAATCTGCACCATTCAAAATATCTATTATTTCATGTTTTGCCAGGATTGTTTTACCAAAAATTCCAAATCTAAATTCCGCTAATACCGGACACCTAGCCAAAAAATGTAAAGTGTCCTCTTTTTCACCTAAATTACACAGTGAGCATAGCTCCCTCCCATTAACTCGCCACTTTTTATAATTCAAATTAAGCAGCTCACATCGTGTTTTGCAAATCCAGCGCACTGCATACAGATCCTTTATCTCTCTTAAATAATCTTTACCATTTTCTGAGCTACATATTTCCGCATACAGGGGACTGTATACTGATTGCCGGCAACTTTGCAGATTGTACTCTTTTTCCCTTTCTTCTATCGTAAGTCTCAAACGCACTAACTGTTGCGATAAATTGGCAACATTTTCAATAGAGACGGGGACTTCATAATAGTGAGCTAGTTCACGCAGGTTGCTATACCAGAATGTATTTTTCTTAATTACCTCTTTCGCTAAAATGAATGGGAGACGGAGAGGCGGCATTTCTAAAACTTTTAAAATATAATCAAAATGCAATTTTGGAGTAAAAGAATAAATAGGTTTTATACCAATCTCATTTGCTAGAATGTGATTGGGGGTGTAGCGGGGCAGAAAAAATATTTTTTTAAAACAATATCTAGAAAATTTTTCTAATACATCGTATTTTTCGAAGCCCCAAACTTGAGCTGCATAAGTTATGATAGCTCGAGAAACTGAGTGAAATATTTCATACTTCATTTCAAGAGGGATATTTCTTTTGGATATCAGACTATGCCAGGAAAAATTTATACCAAATTTTGCTTGAGTAGTTTTCTCTAGCAGGTGTTGTTTCAATGATAATTTTGGAGTCATGGTAACTCCAAGGTATTTATATTCATTTACGACTTCAATCGGAACTCTATTTAGATGCCACTTTTCATTTTGCGCTGGTCTTCCACCATTACGGAAAACTATGATTTTCGACTTCCCTAGGTTGACATTGAGGTTCCATTGTTGACAATAGGCCTGCAGATTATTTATCATCAATTGTAATTTATGTGGGTTATCAGCAATAATTACCACATCGTCGGCATATAAAAGACATCTTATATTTACTCCAGCTATCTCTATCCCCCCCTCCCAGAGACTCATGTAGATCATCTAAAAATAATGAAAATAATAGAGGGCTGAGTAAGCATCCCTGGCGCAAACCAACCTTCGTATTAAAGAATTCAGACAGTCCCTCTTTGTGCCAAACCGTAACTCTGGTGTCAGTGTATAAACTCTTAAGGATAGATAGAAATTTAAAGGATAATCCTTTATTGGCTAGTTTATAAAAAAGCGCTCTTCTGTCTATACAATCAAATGCAGCTTTGAAGTCCACAAAAAAACTATATAGTTTACTGCGTTTTGATGAAAGTGTTATTTTTATGATACTAAATAGGTTGAAAATGTTGTCCACGGTTGAGTAACCTGTCCGAAACCCAGCCTGAAACTCGTTAAGGAGATCATTTGAATAGACCCATTGCCATAAACGCTGTAATAATATGCCAGTAAATAATTTCGCAATAACATTCATAAACGAAATTCCTCTGTAATTATTTACGATATTAGGGTCACCTTTTTTATAAAGAGGGAATATAACCGACTCTGTGAAACTTTTCGGGACAGCGCCTCTATTAAAAAAATCATTAAAAACAATTACGATTTCTTTTAACATAGAATCAGGACCAAATTTAAAAAATTCGTATGGTATAGAATCAAGTCCGGGAGCTTTATTTATTTGTGCTTTTCTTAAAACATTTTTTAATTCCAATAGGGTGAATTCTCTATCTAACTCAGAGTCTGTCCAATAAGGCTCCACGTAGACTAACTCAGCCGATCTCTGTTCAGGACAAAGAAGCTCTTTAAAATAATCTCTGAAAGTAGAACCAGAAACACTGGACTCATTTGCAACATTTTTACGTTTAAATTGCCTTAATAGACTCCACAAGGCTTCAGCATCTTTAATATTTTTAAATTTTTCTAATAACGATTTCTCATATTCTACCCGTTTAGTTCTGCATATTTTTCTGAATGCTTTATTGGCTTCAATATATAATAGTTTTACGTATTCATTATTTCTTTTCCTGAAAAGATTCAGTAAACTAAAAGCTCTTTTACGGTATTTCAACATTCAAAATCGAACCATTTTTGCCTCCCCACTTTACAATTCTTCAAACAAATTTGATTACCTAAATAAGCTGATTCTATTATATTATGTAAAATTACATTCAATTTCGCCCCGGAGTCAATACATTTTTGAGTTAATGCATTTAAAGTGTTATCCATTTTTGATTTGAAGTAACGTTCATCTTGAGGTGACCATAACAACTTTTTTAATAAAGGTGGGGGTTTACAAAAATTTTGAGAATTAAATTTACTAAACATAAGGTTAATTACAATGGGCATGTGATCGGAATAATTTTTATATACAACTTTGAAATCCTGAACATAATTTAATAAACTGGCAGAAACACAACAGAAATCAATCACCGAATTCCCTCTTTCTGAAATAATGTATATTCACCGTATTTATCCCCTTTAGTAAGCCCATTTAAAATAACTAGATCTTTATCTTCACATAACTCTAAAAATAGAGAGCCTTTTTTATTTAGAAACTTGTCTTTTGACATCCTAAGAGGATCAGTTAAACAATCTACTTGAGCCACAATATCGGGAATAGTTTGTTTGTCGGCTACACGTACATTCATATCGCCCAGCAAAACACAGTTAGCTTCCATTTTATCCATTACTAAACTCAATTTCTCAAAATCTACTTGCCATTTAGAAGAATTAATATAAACAGGAATAATAAATAATTTATCGTTATTCACTATTACCTCTACCATGTCCCATCCATGTAGATTTACAAAATTACAGCTTACATTAGAACTAATATTACAATTAATAGCTATTAACAAACCTTCACTAGCCCTTCCCATTGTTTGTACTTTTTTTGCTCCTTGCCATTTCAGTTTAAAGCCAGAAAAGTATTTTTCGAATTTATAACATTCGCTTTCTATTAGAAAAGTTTCAATAAGTATAATTATATCGAAATATTTTATAAAATCAAAGAAAGAAATGTCATTGAACTTGTTATTTAAACCATGATATTGTACAAAATTATTTTTAATTCATTGTTATTTATATTACAAACAGACTTACATTTATTATTGACTTGACAGACTTGTTTACATCATACATGTTTCGGACTGTTACTTGTTGTTGCTAGGCCGTCTTCTCTACTCTTCTGCTCTCTCTGCTTCTCTTCTATTACCTTCTTTTGTTTCTCTTCTCTCAACTGCCCTCTCTTCTGTTTCCAGACAGTAACGTTCTCCAAACATAACTGATTTACAAAATGGGTTAAATCGAAATTTATCAACTGATTTAATTTTTCAATAGCATTTTCATTTTTTGATGAATATAGACCTTCTTCATTCCAAAAAAACTTTTGCCCTTTTATAAAAAGACATTGCCTTGAAACATTTACCACAATATTTCTATTTACGTCTTTCACCTGTTTTCTTATTGCCAATAATTTACTTTTTTTCCAACGTTCAATCTCCGTCATATCTTGAGAAATATAGAACTGAGTACCTTTTAAAAGTTTAGCATTTTTAAGAATGTAGTTAACATCCGATTCGACAGGAAAGGTCGCCACAATAGGTAAATTGGAATTGTTTTTCGAACCAAGTGGGTAAGCTTTGAAAATAAGAACATCTTCTTTTAATCCAAGTGTACTAATACAAAATTTTCTTATTATACCCACATAATCTTCTCCAGCCGAATATTTCAAGCTTTTTTTATCTTAACCATTAAAAAAAGCTTATTTCTGAATCTGTCCACATTAACGTAAATCCTAACTCCATCAATCACAAAACAGACAAGGACACCATCACTTCCTCCTTCAGCAACATTTTCGGCTTCCTTATAGAAGGTCACCCCCCAGTAAATTACACCCAACTTTTACTCCTGTCCCTCATTCATTTTATTTTTATTACATTTATATTTTTATTGATTTGTTTTCTTTTCTACCTCTCCTCATATTTCCCAACTTTTTAATTTTCTCATTTCTGTTTTTAATATTTCATTGGAAGCATACCTTACTCCATAACACACAGCAACCTCCTTCTAACATCTTACTCTCTACCGCTCCTTATCAGGTAACGTCTAACTTTAATTTTCAATTTCTAACGTTTTTTAAACTTTGAGTGTTGTATGATTATTTATTTCCATTTTATTTTTCCTTTTGTGTTGGTTAATATTTCGTTTATTCTTCTAATCTATTTATAGTGCTTCTGTTATATGGTGTTACAGCCATAGAGATATTAGCAACAGCATTTTATAGGAAAGCCTACAGACATCACTCTTCAGAACCCCCAAAAATTGCAGAAACTTATATTTGTTTAGTTACTATGCGAAATTAAAGAAATCGTGAAAACAAAAATTCAAATAAGTTGACGGACTTTAACGCAACTTTAATATCGGATTCCACTTATTATCAGAGTATGAAGTTTAGACCTGCTGCGATTACCTTTGTCATAAAACACACACACACATTAACACAATTCTCTTAAATGCTTTTATAATGTTGAAGTGATCTCAGAAGAATATGTCAATTTCGAAAATAAGTCAATCTCAATCTCTTACGAAAGTGAAAGGTTTCGAATGCAATAGTAACTCCATCCAGTACCAGTTAGCGGTGAGATAAAGCTAATAGAAAGACATGAATCCACTTCTGGACATAAATCCTGTTCCAAAAATTCATTTGGCTAAAGCAAGATTACTTCTAGCAGCCAGGAAATCTATTCCGGTCAATTGATTTTAATCGAAACACTTTTTCGTCAATACCCTTATAATATTCAAACGGAATATCAAGTGTAAACTTTCTTCACTTTATTGTACTTATTTACTTTCTTCCTGACCGGTTTCGCATTTTCATCCATCGTCAGAGCAAATTCACGAACTTGGTGAATTTGCTCTGACGATGGATGAAAATCCGAATCCGGTCAGGAAGAAAATAAATATGCATGCTACAACGGATAAAATACCAGATGTTATCCAGCATTGCGGATCCATCCACATATTGAATTATTGTACTTAGTTTAGGCTCATCATACAAAGAAAAATTCAAATTGATTCAAATCATTTTGAAAAGCAATGATAATTTTGGGGGGATAAGAGCCACATCGGCTTAGGTCCCGCACCTTTGGGCACCCGTTTTGATAATAATGATAATTTTGAGCCCCTTATAAAAAAATCCAAATTCTATTAATTTTCCATTAAGGAGCAGACATTTAATAAATTTAATTCTTTTGCAGATGGCAACAATTTCTTCAAAAAGAAATATTAGTAGTAGACCAATCCTGCCTTACCAAAACTTTATATTTTCAATTCTTCATGACAATTGTATATTCCGCCATTGATTGTATGTCACACTTGAATACCATTCAACTAATTGTACAGGTAAGTAAATGAAACTTTGTCACTTGCAGGAAAATTAATAACATTATTAAAAAAAAAAAATTATTTAATTTTTGTTCCGTTATAGGTCAGTAATACTTGGATTATGAAAGAAATTAGGTCATATTTGGAGGCAACATTTTTCTCCGACTTCTCTAGGATCGCTCTGATTGCTGACTTTTTCAACTTCACTGCTCTAAATTCAATTTGTTTATTTCTGTTAAAGAAGTTATTTTGGAAAGTTTTACGAACTCTAAAAACTGATATTTCCAGAAGACACAACACTATAGTTAAGTAAGTAACTAACATTAACTTCAAATTGAATTAAATAAGTAAAACTATTTAGATAATATGTCCGAATATAAGATGGCTTTCTCGTCTAGTATCAGAATAATATATCTGAATGACTGAGATTATATAACAAAATGAATCTATGTAGTTGAGTTGAAGTCTGACTGCCTAAAATAAAAGGGGTACTTTTCGTTAGAAATATATTTAGGCAATAAACGAAATCTGGATGAATAGTCAAAAGACTTTTTCTCTTACCGTCAATTTTCTAAAAACTTGTAATGTCTTGAACTTACATTGCATATCAAATAATAGTGGTGGGAATTATATTATCTATCTGAGTGAGACTACATTTTATGGCAACGTCTTTTTGTCACAATACTTTAGCCAAGCTTGCAAGCACAATTTAAATTGATTTCCAACTCATAGGTCCCATGCAATCTTAGACAGGCCTTTAAAAAAAAAATATACTTGAAGCTGTCCAGAAAATATTTTTTGCACCTAGTTCACTTCCGACAGACTGGCTGCTACAACGACACATCCTGCATTGAACTGAGCAAACAACTTGATTTGCCAACACTTGCACAGCGAAGAATCTATACTGGTCTATTCTTGCTTTTCACCAAGGTTATTCATAATTTAATAGACTCGCCTGAATTGTTAAGTAACCAAAGGCCCATGCCCCAGCCTTTAATTTGAGACTACAATTAACTTGCTCCATACAATATTTTCATTCTCAATATGCAAAGTGTAGCTTTTTTCCATGCCCTTGTAAAATGATGCTTTTGGTTCAAAATTAGATATTTTATATAAGGTATATAGGTATTAGGTATTTTATTATTAAAACTGTTCCTATTCACCATTTTAAGAAAGTTGGTTGTGAATAACTTTTGTGAATTGTGATTATTATTATTATATGTATAATGATGTTATTATGTATTAGTTAGTTATCTCATATTGAATCTTTTGATGTTGTCTTAGTTTATTGACTATTTTAGTTTATTTCTCGTTAAATTACCAACTTCACTTCTGTTGTATATGATACTTTCAAGTTTCAACTTATAAGTGTTATAACTATTTATTTTGTATTTTTGGATATGTTTATCTTTGTCTTTGTTATGTCTATGTTTATATCTTTGTATTTGTAATTGGGCGAAATAAATAAAATGAAATCCTCATAAAACATATTTTTTTCCGAAAATGTGCCAGTGATATATGTGTGTAGTCAATATTCCAAATTTAGAGAAAATTTTTGGAGCCATTCTGTAGTCATTTTAAGAGAAATGAAATCTTCTCTCTCCGCTAATAACCTAGAAGTTGATGCGTAAAAAAAATTTTCTGTGTGTGTGTGTGTGTGCGTGTATGTATGTATGTGGACATCTCAAATAGGACAACCCACCACCTAAAACCCACCTAAAAGGCTCTTAAATGCATTTTCCCGAAGAAATGTTACAAATAAAATTTGTAGATCTTTATATGTGTAGTTGTTGTACCAAGTTTAAAGAAAATTGTTGCGAGCCATTTTCGAGAAAATTGCAAAAAATGAAAAAACATTCAGTAAAGTGGTACTTCCGGTAGAGGAATTTTGACCGCTGACTACCGTCGGATCCCATGGTGATACCCAAACGGAATATCGGTTTGAACTTTCTGCGATTTTTCGTTTTTTAAGCTATGCTGTTCACACACATACATACACACAAACGCGCGCGCACACACACACACACACACACAGAACATTTGCAAAAAACTTTTTTGGACTCAGGGGACGCCCCAAAACGGCCATTTCCGGTGAAAACTCGATACCGAAAATTTGGCACGATTACAATACTTCCTCTTGTAGTAAGTAATTAAGTAGAATCTTTGGAGAATTAAGAAGAAACCTCTTGCTTTGTTTACAATTAAGTGGTTGTAATTTTATCAAAAAACATTTTGCATTAATATTAATTTATTAATTAAATAAATTTTCAGATTAATAAACCTCTGTCACAAAATATTTACGAATCACATCTATTTGATTATATTGGAATCAACATTACGACCAGAAGGAAATTTGATTAATACATTGACTGAGGTGCATTACCTTGAATTTTATAATAACCTCTTTTATTGATGTAGTATTTTAATAAATTTATGACTATTGTTTTGTCAAAATAAAAAGATTCAATCATTTTCTGTGATTATAGATATTTGAACGAGGTAATCCAGGGACATTTGATGCATTTTACAAATCTTTCATTAATATAATACACGGATTTTGTTGACAAAGGTCCGGACTGGATCTGAACACTCACCAGAACTGCTTGCTTGCAAGATACAGTTTACATTGTGATATTATATTAAATATTGCCATTAAAATTATATAAAGAAATAAAGTGTTTTTTGTTTGCTATTAGCTCTTGATAATAAAAAGTACAGCACCGCTCAATACAGATTTTTCTGTTCGCCCCAACCACTGCTCTTAACACTGATTATTCTGGGCCGGAATCCAAGCATTTCAAGGCTTGGGCTCTGTGTGAGACACCTTATCAAGTACAATTTTAAAAGGAAAATTGTTTTCGTGGTTTTGTCTTCTTTTTTTTTGTAATTGAAAAACAGAAAAAATGTCAACAGAAACATGAGCGGCAAAATTTTTATTAGAAAATTTGATTTAATTTTGTTTTAGTAGAACTTTATGAGGACCCCCGCCCGAACACCAACTCCTAATCTACAGCTTATATAGCTTACTTATAAGTCTGAGCCTGGCCGACTACACAACCATAAACTTGCAGGTATTTCTCCATGATTTTTAGTCATTTAAACGACTAATTTTTTAAAAATCTGTTCCTAAAGCAGGCACACAACTTTTCTCTTATTCCATTTTTCAACATCTAATTGAGAAATAGTTTGAAACATGGATTTATTTACATCAGATGTATGTATGCTTAACATTAATTAAGTAATGGAACGAATAACATATTGAAATATAGACTGCAGAGGAAGAAACATTTCAGTCCTTATAGAATCTTACTAAAATCCAGGCATCTGTCCGGTTCCCTTATTGGGATTTAAGCTTAAATGGTTAAATGGATTTATTCTTATATGGTGCAGCTTATTCCAGCCCAGAAAAAGTAACAGCAATCCATCTCATTGCTCGGGTTGAGAAGAAATTAGATTTAGGATAGAATGGCTATGGAAGTTTTCCCTACAAGGTTTATGGTAGAATTGATCGGCCTGTAGCGAATCTTAGGAGGGGGAGACCCGGATTTGCTGTATATCGTGCTGTATCGATTTGCGAATCTTAGGAGGGGGAGACAACTCAAAACTGTATATCGTGAAAGAATTGTCTATTTTAGACTTGGAGAATCTTTCAAGTGGACACTGATTGTTTAAACCGCCAGAAAATCTGCCATTAAATGCATTCAGTTACCGAGTAAATTCATGGTTAACTAGAAATTTTCATCAAATTAAATGGGAAGAAGGAGAGGTAGACTATGTGGAATTAAATGCTATTCTACACAAACATCTTAGCCATACAACAAAATCTTTGTAAATGGACTTCAGAAAAAACAATTTTTAAAACATTATGGTGGAAATGTAATCAACCTAGAAGAATTCGATTGTCCTCAAATTTCCCAGTTAAGACCATTAAACGATGGTACTCAGGGTCTTCTTCATAACAACACTCCGACGATGTGTACCCATTTTCATGTATTTGCTCTTTCACACTGGATATTAATTTCAAATGTATTAAGAAAAATTTAAATTTATATATATTATATTTGTATAAAAGATGTTTGTATATAAGTAATTGTTAAACTGATAATGTAAATGATTATATTAAAAACAAAATGTGAATATCTCTAATTTCTTTTTTAAATAAAAAAAAAATTGCATTTAGAAAATTTTGTTTTCATTTTTTCTTCCCCTGTTTTCTTGCTAATGATAATAAAATAATAAATTATAAAATAAAATAATAAAATATTAAATAAATACATTATAATAAAATAAAATAAATTATTAAAAAAAAAAAAATAATGATATGTAAAAAAAAATGTCTGAAAACGGCATGTCAGAGCAGGCCTTTTTTTAGTGGAGCACAGACACAAAACTTTTCAGACCTGCGCTTGCATGTTTTGCCTGGCATGTGCAGGCATGTTAATCTCCTGCTAGGCACAATATAGTTCATTTTTAATCTTGACTCCTTAGCGTTCGGAGCTACGATATTTCAAAATATATCAAGTTATATATATTGCAAAAACAATTACATATACATATTTTATATAAAATATAAATACTAAAAATAAAAAACAAATAAGAATATAAATAATACGAAGATAGAGTTAGTTATATTGTTTGCAGGTAATTTAACTCTTTTTTTTTCTCTTGAAGATAATTTGAAAATTAATACATTTTCATTGAAAATTAATACATTTTCTACCTTTTATTTTTTATCACCTTATTTTTATTTCATTTCTAGTTGCTTCAAAAAAAAAAAAAATGGAAAAAGGAAACAAACCATTTTGTTGCCAGTTCTGTGGAACAATATTTAATAAAGGCTACAATTTAAAAAGACATGAAATATGTTGCAAAAGCCAGGGAAAGGAAAATTCTAAAAATTTTACCTGCTCTAAATGTGGAATAAGTTTCACGAGAAAGGACAACTACATGAGACATGTACATAAAATCTGCACTTCAACCGAAAATTACTTTCAAGATTCGGAATTTCTTAATAATTTGATTTCACAGATTTGTGGCACCTGTGGAAATGTAGTTCCTAATCACATTCATAATAATTGTTCACCAATAAATACCTACAATTGCCAACAAAATACAGATCTGTTGTCACAAAATGACATTTTCAACTTGATTTGTGGTAGATGTGGAAATACATTACAAAATGAAATGTCTCAAATAAATCACGAAGAAAATTGTCTACAATATTTATGCAGCCATTGCGGCCGTGCTTGTATTTCAGATGAATATTGCCGCCAGCATGAAAGGCTTTGTCAAAATTTATTCTACAGTTTTTGTAAAAATTGTCACTCATCCTTCACTAATTATTATAATTTAAATCGTCATGAACAATATTGTGGACAAAGTCCTGTTAAAAAATTTAGAGGTGAACCTAACAAGAGTTCACTATTAGCTACCAATATTTCGGAATACGAGAGTGCTTTTGGCGGTCGAATTAAGTCCTTCTTCCTCAGGTCTAATTTTATTATAGATTTACATAGATTTTTAGAACATGTACGGCCCGAAATAATAAGTTTTATTCAATCTGCTTTGGATCAATTTTTTTCACTGAAAATCAAATTGTCGTTGAATGTGCCTTTAAAAACTGCCATCATGAGTTCTGTGATAGGTCGTTTAAAACATCAAAGCAACCTGTTTACAATATGGATCTACAAATTTAAATGAATTTCTAACTGACGGTTTTGATAAAATCAAAAAAGAAAAGGGAGAATGCCAGTTATAAAACAGGGGTGGTTTATGGTAGGGGTTGATGGTTTCGCTTGAAGTTGAACAAATTTGATCCTTTGAGATGCAATGGTTATATTAAGCTACCAAAAAATATTGAAAATAAGAAAGCCTGTGTAAATGTTCAAAATTCTGATTCCTTTTGCTTTAAATATGCTATTCTGTCCAAATTTGTTACTTCTAAACCTGAACGAGTCATTTCCTAACACAAAGTCACACACAATTACAATTTTAATTGCATAAACTTTCCTGTACAACTTGAAGATATTCCTGTTTTTGAAAAGCTTAATAACATAACAATAAATGTTTTTGGTTTAACCGATAAAAATGAAGTGTACCCTATCAAAGTAGTTGAAGAGAAAAGTAAATATCTGCTTATATTATTAACTAAGACCTGGGTATGTACCATTACGTGTACATAAAAAAATTCGAAAGACTAGTTGGAAGGCAGGTTTCAGTACATAAGAAAAGGATGATAATATGTAAGCGTTGTTTCTATCATTGCTATAATGTAGAGAAGTTTCCGTTTCATAAGACATTATGTTGCAGCAATAAACCAGCAAAAATTATTGCCCCTCCTGAAAAAACTTTCATTAAGTTCGAAAATGTTAAACGGTTCTTGAAGCTTCCATTCGTCATGTATGCAGATTTTGAGTCTATTCTGGAACCAGTTCCCCCCAATTCTAGTAGCACTGATTCTTGTACAAATAACACCCGGATAATCTATAAACATATTCCGATGAGTTTCTGCGTGCTGTTGATTAAATCAGATGAAGTTAATGATTTCGCTTTACCCGACACACCATATTTGTACAGAGGACCAAAAGCGGTTTTTGAATTTGTGAAGTATGGGCGCGAAATAGCAGAAAAAATATCAGAGATTTACACCTTAAATCACCCTATGCTTCCTCTGAGCAATGATGAAGAAGAGATTTGCAAAAAATCGAGCTATTGCCATATTTGTGGTAAAACGTTTAATGTTAATGAAATTAAAGTTCGTGACCACAGCCATCTTACAGGACGCTTCAGGGATATGGCACATCAAACTTGTAATTTACGTGCTAAGTTCCCAAACTTTGTACCAGTTTTCATTCACAATCTCAGCGGATATGATGGACATTTTAGAGTAAAGGAATAGGGTTACGATGATAGACCAATCGAAGTAATTCCACATAGTGAGGAAAAACATATTTCATTTTCAAAAATCTTAAATAAACACATGAAATTAGATCCCTTGATTCTTATCAGTTTTTGCCATCATCTCTTGCCGATCTCGTCAAAACTTTACCAGAATTCAAAATACTGAAAACCTTGTTTCCTTGTCATTCATCTTTGCAATTAATAAAAGAAAAATGTTATTTTCCATATGAATATGTAACATCATTGGAAATTTTCAATGAAACTAATTTACCGCCAATTGATAAATTTTATAGCACTCTAACGTAGCTCAAATTACCGAGCAACAATATAGTCATGCGAAAAAGCTTTGGAGTCACTTTCGTTGCAAAAATTTAGCGGAATATTCTGATGTATACCTAAAAACGGATGTTGGATTGCTGGCTTTCTGAGAATCTACATAAATACACATAAATTGGACCCATGTTATTATGTTACCACGCCTGGCCTCACTTGGGATTCTATGTTAAAATATACAGATGTACTTATAGAACTTATGAATGATTACGATCAGATACTAATGATAGAAAAAGGTATACGAGGTGTATTTTGTCAAGTAAGCCATCGCTTTGCCCAGGCCAATAATAAATTCATGCCAGATTTTGACCAGAGTAAAGAAGAATCGTTTATTGCCTACCTTGATTGTAATAATCAATACGGTTTTGCAATGACCAAGCCGATGCCTTTCGGTGAATTTGAGTGGGAAGATCCTGCTAGTATCTCACTCAGTTCAATTGATGAGGATGGAGATTACGGATTCATTTTTGATGTAGATATTAAATACCCACCCGAATTGCATAAAATACATAATGACTTTCCGTTTCTTCCTGAGTCTCTAAAGCCGTCTAAAAATTCCTTTACTAAGTTAATTTTACACTTTAATGATAGAAACAACTATATAGTTCACTATACAACATTGAAACAAGCAATAGAACATGGTGTAAAAGTTATAACATAAATAAAGTGTTAAGATTTAGACAAAGCCGTTGGTTAGAAAGTTATGTACAATACAATACCAGTTTAAGACAATCTGCCACCAATGATTTGGCCGTATATCTATGTAAATTATTCAACAATGCCATATATGGCAAGACAATTGAAAATGTAAAGAAAATAATTAATTTGCAATTAGTTACCTCGGGCAAACAATTAGATAAACTGATCGCACAGTTTAATTTCCTAGATAGGACAATATTTACTGAAAAACTTGTAGCAGTGCATAAACGAAAAACTACAATCAAAATAGACAACCCTATATTTATAGAAATGGCGATTTTTGATTTTCACTACAATGTGATGCTCCCAAAATATGGACCAGAAAGAATTCGACTATTGTATATAGACACAGATTCCTTTATCTAATGCATTAAAACTCATAACTTTTACGATGATATAGTCAATCGTTTTCTTCCACATTTGGATACATCCAACTATGACAAAAATTTGCCGTGTTACTCTGGCTTCAATAAAAAAGTAATGGGAAAGTTTAAAGATGAAGTCGGTGGGCAGATAATTTTAGGCTTTGTAGGGCTGTGGTCTAAAATGTACGCAATAAAAATCCTCACGAACGAATCAAACAGTTTAGAAGAGATAAAAAAAATTAAAGGAATAAGTAAAGCAGTAGTTCGTCAAGAATTAACCTTTAATGACTATGTCAACTGCTTGAATTCAACAAACCCCACAAAGAATAAGGTCAATATGATAAGGTCTCATTTACACGATATTTATAACATAGAAGTAAAAAAACATCACTCTCACCTTACGATGATAAAAGAATTATAAAAAAAACTGATGGAATCTCTACATATGCCTATGGATATTTCGAAACTTTGCAAGATGAAATATAAATATTATAAAAGAAATTTAAGTTAATTTTTTTTTTTTTTTGCTTGGCGCATCGACTTCAATGGTCATTAGCGCCATTACAATTATTTTAGTTTCACGATCTGTAATTACCCGCAACATCCCTCACAGCTTCTCAAGGAAGGTGTGAAGAGCCCGAGAGAGTTAAAATCAGCATTTATTCTCCAACACAAAAACCATCGAAACCTGTCGATGGGTGAGGAAACATCTACACCAACTTTCTCGCTAATAAATACATTCACTTTCCACTCATGCTTAGCCTAGATACTCTCACACTGACTTTCTTTTCAATAAATACATTCATACCTTCTCATTCATGGGGACAGTACTTGATATTCCTCCCCCTTCAACCGAAATCCCAGACTAACTAGTGTAAATCTTTTGATAAAAATTAATGTTCTTTAAGTACGAAAATAGCCTTCCTATAAACGAGAACCATCTTTTAATGTTGCACGTAAGTCATTTGACAAGCCTGCTCGTTCTCTATATTCCCGCAGTGCTTGACACCCTTCCAATATATGTGCCACTGATAACCTTTCTCGACATAACACGCACATCGGTCTCCTACCTATTAAGAGATGCCCATGGGTCTCACTGTATGCCCAATGCGAAATTTTGTTAATATTACTGCCTCTTTCCGCGGAAGATTCTCTACTTTTGCTTTATTTACAAATGGTTGTATTTCTTGCAATTTTTCGTTTGTACAACTCCATTAGTGCTGCCACTTTCTTAACATCATTTGCCTTACATAAATTTGTATGTCACTCCGCACATGTATGTTTTCATCCGAGCTATTAGAAGCGGCTCGTTTAGCCGCTTTATCAGCGCGTTCGTTACCCGCCACCCCAATATGGCTTGGTACCCAAGTAAAAATCACCCATCACATAGTGATCGCCCATCACATCACATAGTGTGAAAACAAAGTTTGCTCTGTACAAGTCTGTTTGTCACACTGTCCGAAAAAACGCATCCTAAAGAAGGGCGAACGCCCGAAACCAGTCGATGACCACAAAATGAAGCAGGCTACCACGGAAAATGTCTCTGAAAAATCACCCGTTGTCCACGTTTTCTTAATTCATTTAGCAGGTTATACGCTTTCCTTATCAATGGGTCTTGGGAGAATACATCTCGCAGGGCTGTAAGGGAGCTTGATGAGGCCGTTAAGATCATTACTTTCCTATAATTCTCATTTATTGATAGTTGAAGGGCCCGACAGATAGCGTATAGTTCCGCAGTGTATACTGTAGAGTGGGGGGGGGGATTCGCCACGGTGGAAAGAGAGCTAAGCTCCATTCTTCCACTGGTCCAAATTGTATTCTTTCTGCTTTCATTAATTCTCTGGTTCTGGCCCCTAGAGGCCGCGTTCGCGTCCTTTGCTGATGAAATCATTGTGGTTTGTGTTTTCGAATATGATTGTGTGCATGGGGTGTCTAGGTTTTCCCCATATTCAAGCAGCATAGGTTAAGGTTATTTGTTCTCGCCTTAGTTTAGGCGGTAGCATACCCGATTCTACATACAGGCTCTGCAATGGGCTAGTTCGGAAGGCGCCTGTTATTATTCTAAGGCCTTCATTATATACTTTATCTAATATAAGCAGGCGTGACTTACGTGCAGAATTGTAAATTGGAGCACCATATTCTAACTTTGGGAGGGTTATTGTCATAAATATTCTTTTAAGAATTTCTCTTTCCATTCCCCATTTATAACTCCCTAGGAATTTCAGCAGATTAAGAGTTATCTTAGCTTTAATGTAGGTAGAACTTATATGTTCTTGCCATGAGAGTCGTTCGTCGAAGATAAGACCTAGAAAACGAACGCTTTCTTTGTACACAATTGGTGTACCTTCTAAGTGTAGTGTTGGAGGACTGTGTTCATGTCTTAGTCTACAGAAATGTAGACACACGGTCTTTGATCTAGAAAATGTGAATCGTTTCCTTGAGGCATCAGCAACCACGTTGTCTATGGTGTTTTGAAGAGTTACCGCAATTTCATCTAGATCTTTCCCTGACATGTATATTGCAAGATCGTCTATGAACAGTGATGCTTGTACAGGTTGATTTATAATTTCTGCAAGACAATTTATTGCTACTGTAAACAGTGTAGCACTGAGTACTGATCCTTGCGGTATTCCATTTTCTAATGTATGTATCTCCGATTGTACAGATCCCAGATTTACTCTAAACGTCCGTTCTTCTAGGTAACTGCGGAGAAATCTAGGTAAGTTCCCTCTGAGCCCCCAATCGTAACATTTCCGCAATATCGAATATTTCCATGTGATATCGTAGGCCTTTTCGAGGTCGAAGAACACGGCCAGCATGTGTTCTCTGCGCATGAATGCGGTATGTATGTAGTCCTCTAGAGTGGCCATCTGATCTAACGCAGAGCGGTATCTGCGAAAACCTGCTTGATGCTGGCTGTAAAGTCCCCTTGTTTCCAAATGATGAACTAATCTATAGTTCACTACGGACTCGAGGACCTTACTCAAGCAAGTAGTTAAAGAAATCGGTCTATAGCTCGAGGGGTTGCTGGTGTCCTTACCTTCCTTCGGAATCTGAATGACGATTGTTTCCCGCCAACCGTCAGGATACTGACTAGTTTCCCATATTTAATTGTAAAGTCGAAGGAGATATTCTTTTCCGGCATAATTTAGATTTTTGATCATTATATATGAAATACCATCTTTTCCGGGTGCAGAATTCCTAGTTTTATTTAAAGTGAATTCCAGTTCACTCATGGTTAGCGGGATATTATACTCCTCAACAGTTGTGGTATCAAAATTGAGTGGCTGTTGTTCAAAATTTCTTTTCCTTATGAGGAATTAGTTAAAGAAAGCTTGTGAACTAGAAATCTGTGCGAAGTAACTTGCAAGCAACTTAGTCACTTCTTCTGTTTTGGTGATAACGGCACCATTTATTTTAAGGATTGGAATTGCCAAAGGTCTTCGGTTACTAGAAAGAGTTTTTATTTAGTTCCACACTTCCTTAAGTGGTGTCGATGAGGTAATCGTTAAGACATACGAAGTGAGTGTTGCCTTCTTGGATGTTCTAATTATATATCTTTCTTTGGCTCTCAGCTTTTTAAAATTGATAAAGTTTTCTTCTGTTGGGTACCTCTTAAATCGGTTGAAAGCCTGCTTTTTCGCTTTATTAGCCGCTTTGCACTCTGGGTTCCACCAGGGGACGGGAGGCCTTGAGATCTTCCCTCCGACTTTTGGAATGGTACCTTCTGTGGCATTTATTATAGCGTCAGTAAACTTATTTGTGTCAAGTGTGACATTCCCAGTGAGTTGGGGTGTTACCACTTTTGCAGAGAAAGCAGCCCAATCCGCATTTTTGGTATCATATCTTCTTGGTATACTATATAATGACCTACAGACAGATGTTCTCACCAATATTGAATAGTGATCACTATGATATAACTCTTCAAGGATAGTCCATTCTAAATTGATAGTTATAGAAGGAGATGCTACACACTGCTCGCTTAAGTGTGTAGCAGTACCATCACTGAGAATTATTAAATTTGCATTGTCGAATATTTCTTCAAGGGCTCTACCTCTTGCATCAGTAGCATTTGAACTCCATATAGGATTGTGGGAATTGAAGTCTCCCATTAATATGATTGGTGCAGGAAGTTGTGAGGGCAACTGCTCCATGTCACGTCTTCTCCAAGAAATATCAGGCAAGTAAATGTTCGCCAGAGTGACCTGTAACGGTACTTCTAAGAGCACAGCAACAGCTTGTAGGTTGCTATTTAGTGATAGCTGTTTACATTGGATATTTTCACGTATCCCGATAGCCACACTACCGTGTGCACTTCCTCCGGGGGCTGGGGTGCTCTACCTCCTTGCTATAAGTTCTATAACCTGATATCATTGGAGGATAACCAGGGCGTAATTTTGTTTCTTGGAGGCATATTCCGAAGGGACGATGTTCTGTGATAATTCTGCGCAGACCTTCTAAATGACTAATAAAACCCCGCATATTCCATTGAATAATGGATTCAATCATAGTTTTGTATCAACGTAACGGGTAGTGGTATTAACAAAGAAATGAAGATATTGATAATGAGCTCCTCTCATATTACCACAAAATTGTAAACATACGCCGATGTTTTGACTTAAAAATATCATATTTAGTACAGTATTATTTACATATATACAAGAAAGACAACGGTTTAAATGAGTACTTGCGTGTAAACAAACTACTTAAATACAAGTATACAATATAAATATATAAATTGATAAAATACATATACGTTAAAATTATGTACAATCTGCCCCACTGTGCGGGATTTTCCTTTGGATCTTCCTCTTGTTCTTTGTGGAACAGAATAGTCAGAGGTGGGTTCTCCTTCTGACTCAGAGATATTAACTAATGCCGCCTTTTTTGAGCGTGGTGATCGGCGGTTTGCCATAACAGTGTTATCACTAGTTTTCTTTCTGTTCCGTCTAGGGGATCTGCGTGAAGGACCAACCTTCATCCAAGGATCCCTAGTTTGTACAGATGGAGGTGGTTCCACCATAGTGACACCCTCCATATGTAGGCAGGGTGTATTGTTTGATAGCCTTGCGGCTACCTCCGCCCTGAGACGGGCGTTTAGTTTTATGTGTGGAATTTCTCCCACTTTCACAATTTGATCCCTTAAATCCGGGAATGGGGTTTGAATGATTTTATCTAGGCTAGCTTTTTCTTGTCCAGCAGTAAATGTGAAAATTTGTGTTTTCGCCTTCTCTGCAAAGGTTCTGTGGCATAACATAGTCTTTTGATTCTACTATCTCCCTTGCCTCATTGTATTGTATCAAGTCTTTACCTTTTGTATTTCCTTTTCTTTGATGAAAACCGGACATACGGCTGCTTTAGCATTGTGATTTCCTTCACGGTTAGGGCACTTAATTGGGGGGAAATCACCTGTGTAGAAAATCTCTACAGGTGATGACACCTAGTGAGGAATTAAGTCGTTTATGTGGACCTATTTCAACCTCTATATCACCAATCGATTTTATATTTTTTATTATCTCTGCTTGAGCATATGTTTCAGCCTCCACACATATAGAGCCGTATGCTAGCTTTTTGACACTCTTCGCTTTTCCCATTATACTTTTCATACATTTAAAGGAGCAGCTGGTAGAGAAATTGCCCTCTTTCTTCCTTATAAGAAAGTATCGTGTCCAATTGTCCTCCTCTAAATCAATGAACAATCTGTTGTCCTTCGCAGTGACTTTGTTATTGCTCTTTATTTTCTTCCGTGGAGGAGAAAGTGGAGCAAAAGGTTCCAATGTAATTGCGTGCTCTTTGGCCGCAGAAATTACATTTATATTCATGATGTCCTTTTCCATGCCTTGGTCTTTAGCCTCAATCGTTCCAGGAAGTATGGTAGGAAACTTAGCAACACTCAGGTGTTCTGGGTGAGGAAATTGGGAGTTTTGGGATGTTTGATTAGGGTTAAGAAGGGTAACGGATTGGGTTACTAGGTTGTTGTTTGGGCCTTGCCCAGAGAAAGTAGTTTTAATATCCATCATAAGGTATCAAAAGAATTCGTCCTGGCACGTGGCCCCGCCTCCACGGACGCTCAAATGGACCCGGTTACTCTCCGAGTAGACCATCACACCACGATATAGTCCGGTGCCAGGGATGACGACGTTCCGATACCGAAGCATCGACCCGCACCCCCGTGGCCCCCTTCCTGACCCTAGGAACCCGCCTGAGGCGGAGTTCCCTAGCCTTCCTGGGGTCGGGCTATCCTCCAGGTAGGGCTCTCGGGTGACGCCCGCAGGTCGTCGTCTCCCTCAATGCCCAGGATCCTCTTTTCCACCCTAGCCCTAAAGCCTCTTGCCGGCAAGCACGAGGGAGAGCTCTCAACGAGTGCGTGTCCTTGTTCGTGCAGTGTGTGTAGTCGTCTGTAAAGTGTCGAGTGTTCAGGTGTATGTGGGTGTGTGTGGTGGGGAGCTGGAGTTTGCCTGTGGGATCGCTAGACCCAAGTATCTGCACACATCAACTACCTGTGCAAGCCCTATGTGTACTGTGTGAATGTTGGGAGGTATCAGTGTAAGAAGTTAATTTATTGTATTGTATTTTTTTTTCCTAATTCAATAATGAAAACAGAAAGTTCAAAGAGTTGTAAAAAAAAATTAAAAATATATAATAATTTATAAGAAGGCCTTTTTCGTAGAAAGTAATTATTTTTTTTTTTTGTTTTGTATAATTGAGAAGATTTTTTATTTATTTTTCCCCAGTATCAAGATTTGCTTTCAAAAAAAAAAATTATTATTCAGGAATAAACACTAAAATGTAAAAGATTAAAAAAAAAAAATGCTCTAAAAGTAACAAAGAAACTGTATGTAAACTGCAATACATTAAAAGGCTAGTACACAGCTCCTCCGCATATATGTAGTGTAAAAAATGTAGTAAGTTAAAAGGCTAGTACACAGCTCCTCCGCATATATGTAGTGTAAGAAATGTGGTAAGTTAAGAGGCACACTGCTCCTCACTACATGATTGGCTCCACGTAGCACGTTATAGTCAGAAAGGAGCAGACGAGAGAGGAGCCAAATGGACGGGAGGAGCACAAAAGGTAGGGTGGAGCAAGCGAGAGAGAAGCGAAAAGCTAGGGTGGAGCACAAAAGGTCGGGTGGAGCAAGCGAGAGAGGAGCGAAAAGCTAGGGTGGAGCACATTAGGGCGGGTGGAGCCAGCGAGAGAGGAACACAAAAGGTGGGGTGGGGACTCGCTCCTCCTGGCTCCTCGCTCCTCTGGCCCAGAAGCCCCATAAATACACTACTCATATTTTACCCGCCTTTACATCTTTTTTTTTAAATTTGCAGAAAACGAGAAGACGTCTTTCTAAAACTCTCCTTCACAAACCTTACCTCGAGCATGTTTTAAGTACTCACATAGAGTCTCTTAGAGTGACAAACTGAGTAGTTTGTCATTTTACACTCGTGTCAAATAAATAAGATAAAAATGTGGTGTGAAAACTCACACGACTTTCTCCTACTACAGTTTACAGAACTTTAAATTACAGGTAATTTTCTTCAAACTTATAATTTTTATTGAATATGTGGATGGGTCCGTAATGCTGGATAACATCTACATGCATATTCCTTTTGTACCTGACCGGTTTCGGATTTTCAGCCATATTCAAAGCAAATTCACCAAGTTCATGTAGAGTGTTCAATTCAACACAATGTTTCTGTTACACTCACACTTGTTGGTTTTTTTATTGTATATATGTGCGGGAGGTTATATATAATAATGACAATTCAATTTTGTCAATAAAGACACACATACTAAAATACCCTTATAACACATCCCGCACATACAATCGAAAACCAACAAGTGTGAGTCTAACAGAAACATAGCGTTGAAGTGAACTCTCTACTCGAACCTTGTGAATTTGCTGTGACGATGGATGAAAATCCGAAACCGGTCGGGAATAAAAGGAATATGCATAGTACGACCGATAAAATACCAGATGTTTTATTTTTTTTTTTGTTTCACGCGGAGGTCCCAGATTCGAATCCAGCATGCCGCCTTAGATTTTTTCTTCCTAGGAAGCCTCTACAGCTCACTGTCCGGTGATGAACAGTGTTGTCTGCAACGAGAGTACACCGCTCGAAGGCCAGCAGTGCTCTCAGTGCGCTACTTCTCAGTAGGCTTCGGGAGCTCAGTAGATTTTTCAGGTCGCTGTGCAATAATCCCCTATAAAAATCTAATTAAACCTAGTTAATGTTTATTTGTCTTCAATTCTATATCAAAGGGAGAATCTAAATTCAATATAATGACTTTTTTGAGGAAAGTATAAGCTCCCACCCTCCTCCTAAACATCTCGAAATGAACTCTCTTCGGAAAGAAGTTTCAAACAAAAGTGATAGGTCTCCGTATTCATAGTTAGTATCCCAAATTGAAAGAAATCCGTCGGATGAAATGACTAGAAAATAAAGCTTAGTTAAGAAATTGTTTTTCAAAGGTGATTTTCAAAAAATATAAGTAGATATAATTTGCTGATTCTAGGGCCATTTTTTTTGAGCCCCAGACACTTATGAATTTACGCCCGAAGGCAGGGGTCTGGCGCGCGGCTACAAAATTACGATGAGACCCCCATCTGATTTTTAACCAAGGAAAAAAAATATTTTTGAGCCGGGAGATGGCATGCGAGACATGCGGCTACGTTTTGAAGAATCTAGCTTGAAAACAGTCTAAGGTAAAAAAAATATTTGTTAGCCGCGAGATGGGCATGCCTGACCTGCGGCTAAGTTTTATAATATTTAGCTTGAAAATATAAGGTCGAAATTTGAGCCGGGAGATGGCATGCGAGGCATGCGGCTAAGATGTGTAATATTTAGCTTAAAACATTTTAAGGACTTTAATAATGTTTTTGAGCCGTGAACTGTCATCCAAGTCGAGGGCTACTATTTTATAATATTTAGCTAAACACTTTAATATTTTTTGATATTTTGTTCATGTTTACACTTATAATATTTTAGCTAAACACATTCTAAGGACTTTAAGATTGTTTTTGAGCCGTGAGATGGCATACAAGACTAGGGCTAATATTTTATAATATTTAGCTAAACACTTTAATATTTTTTGATATTTTGTTCATGTTTACACTTATAATATTTTAGCTTGAAACATTTTAAGGACTTTAATAATGTTTTTGAGCCGCGAGATGGCTTCCAAGTCGTGGGAGCAAACATTTTATAATATTTAGCTTGAAACATTTTAAGGACTTTAATAATGTTTTTGAGCCGCGAGATGGCTTCCAAGTCGTGGGGCAAACATTTTATAATATCTAGCTAAAGACTTTAATATTTTTTGATATTCAATACTTTGTGTATTTTTATGTATTTAATTCTGTTGTAATAAGGTAGTCATAATAAAACAATTATTTCAAAAAGAAAACTTGTTTATTTTATGTTTATCTTACAAATCAGTTCTATATAAATTATTTATTATGTTTTGTTTTTATAATTACAATGGTAAATTTCATCCAAGTCTCTAATAATATTATAATATGAGTGACCGATAAGGCTACATATGCAAGTGTCAGGTCCTACTTTACACTTTGGGTTTGACCAAACACAACCTATATAATGGAAAGGTTTATGCTTGCTTTTTCTATATATTCTTTAGAATAATTTTCCAATTCTTTCATACGATTGTATATTCTCATGAACTTAACTGCATCGTCTCCATCTTTTCCTAAGGTAATTTTGGAGAAATCTTGTAGAAATTGATGGTAGAAAGGGTGTGATGTAACATAAGTCCACTCCTCCATTTCTTTTATATTGTAACAGCTTGCTAATACAAACACAACTAATCTATTGTTGGATGTGTTGCATTAGTTTTGTGTTAAAATATATATTTCATATAATAACAGTATGGGCTTTCCTTTTTATGCAATGTACAAGGACAATCGGTTACCATATTTAAATCTAATACAAGATTACAATACACACATGCTATTGTATCTTTCTTAATATAAACAAATCCATTAAAAGCTAACACATCTCTACTAACACAGTTGTAATTATTACATCTAGTAAAAGTATTTAATCTAGCTTGAGAGTTGAAAAGATCTAATTTAAATTTGTTAATATTTGCCCAAGAGGCCAATCTATACACATATTGAAGTGAACAAATATACTTAGTATTATTATGAAAATTACACTTAAAATGATTTACTGGGGGCAATGTTTTTATTGGTGGACACCCAAAATCTTGTAAATCATATACAGGTTTATTCAGTTTCTTTTCTAAAAATAAACACTTTTCCAATCCTTAGAAAACAAATACGTACAACCTAAAGTGCACCTCTGTAAAATGGGGTCCAATTGTTCGTAATCTAAATCACCATCATCTTGTGCAATTCCATGATGATTGTTCATTAACCATCGGTTAGGAGCACTGGATAAGTTGTTAGCATTGTCGGGCAATTTAAACATCCAACATCCCAAGATGCTTAAGTTTGTGTCAGCAATGGCCATCTCACGAACAATAAACGTATCATCATCATCAAAACTTTTCCTTTTTTGATATCCCTGCAAGTCAATTATTAGAGGATGCATGATGATGATGGTGGTGGCACAGATACAGTGTATGAATGTGAACTAAATCCTATTAGTATGTTTCCTTGCATTTATATATATATACACCCCCTCTAGAAATATGGTTTAGTACGTGTATGCGCATGTGATAATGAAATTGAAGAAACAGCGTCTAGTTTTACCCGTTCTAAATAATGATTCAAACCTGGAAAAAAGAAGTTTATTTAGACATAGTGCACTTTTCCCCAACATCATTCGTTGTTTAATATGTGGACCAAGTAATTGTGGCAAAACCAAGTTGTTATTAACCTTACTTATTCAAGAGAATGGCTTACGTTTTAAAAATTTATACATTTATAGTAAATCACTAAATCAACCAAAATATGAATATTTAAGTCAAGTGATGAAACATGGTCCCAAAATTGGTTATTATAGATATAGTGAAATGGATGATATAATTAGTCCACAAGATGTTAAACCTAATTCTGTAATAGTGTTTGATGATTGTGGTTTAGATAGTCAAAATGTGATTAGTGAATTCTTCACAAGAGGTAGACATCAAAATGTGGATACATTCTACCTAATACAAACCTATGCATACGCCAAGAAACATATGCTGCGCGATAATACAAATGTAATCATCGCCTTTAAAATGGATGATTTAAACTTGAAACACATTTATGATGATCATGTTAACGTGGATATGAGTTGGAACAAATTTAGAGAGCTATGCAGTCTGTGTTGGGATGATAAATATGGGTTTTTAGTGATTGATAAGGATAAACCGTTAAATAATGGAAGATCTCGTAAAAGCTTTGACATGTATATTGTGGACATTTAGATTTCTCCGTAGTCTCAAGATGGAACGCGCAGTGAAAACAACAAGAAATATTGTAAAAGCTGTTAAATCGTTAAAACGCAAATATAAAGCTTTAAAACATCAAGAACAAGAACAAGAGAGTCTGATTAAAAAACAATTGAAGCCAGTTATAGAACCTTTAGAGAGTTGATATTGAGTGTTGAATGTGTGCACATCTATTTTGTTTGCTCCGTAGTTTTTTCTATTTTTCTATTGGTTTTTGCAGTTTGTTGAAACTTTATTTTATACCAAGTGTCGTAATTTAATTTTTTCTTTTCAGTTATTGAACTTGTTTTTTGACTGTAGTTGAGCTTAATTAGAAAAAAGGAAAATTTCTTACTATAATTTTTTTTTTTTTTTGTTTTCAAGCAAGCATTATTAGTCCAGTTAAGATTGAACTTTTGTACCAGTGGGGACCACAGAAGTCAGTAAGTAAACAAGTGATTGTGTCTGTACTGTTAAGTGGAGAGCTATTTCTCTTTCACTCTCTCGCAATTCTCTTCTCTTTCTTTGCGACTGTGCTGCAACCTACAGTGTATCTATTCAAATACGACCCACATTCATTCAGTGTAATTTATGAATTAAACTGCGAGTTTTGTCTTTTTTTCTTTTTTGTGCTTTATTCAGGATTAATACCACTTTTATCAGTTACTTATTTCACTTTATTTTCTTTTGTTTTGAGAATTATTATATTTAGCATAAATTTTTATGCTTCCAAATACTCCGAAAATTTCTGCGAGTGAAACATCTCATACCAGTCGCTTTAAACGCTCGAGGAGTTCACCAGACGCCATTTCATCTGAATTAAAAGTCACTAAAAAAATGCCATTAGAATCAAATAAGGTGACGCCGTCTTTGACGCTTTCGGAAGTTTCAATGCCTACCCTTCTGGCTCAAATGAAGGATGTAATGAAGGATCTTTTAGTAGAGAGTCTTGCCAACCTAGCCACCAAAGAGGATTTTAAGTTGCTTCAAAGTGAGTGTACCTCTCTTAGGGAGGAGAATTCTAAGTTGAGGGGCCAAATTGAGGCTCTCAGGGCAGATAATTTAAGATTTGAAAATCTTATTGACGATCTTGATAATAAGAGCCGCAGGAATAACTTGATTTTCAAAGGTCTAAAATATAATCTGGATGATAACCCTTCTATGTTGATCTGTGACTTTTGTAAGCAAATGTTGCAAGTTGAAGTAAATGTGGAAAATGTCCATGTAACCCCACTTGTACCCAGGAGTGTTGGCAGTGTTCCCCTACTTGCCTCCTTTTTATTAGTAACTAATAAAATAGCAGTGATGAGGGCGGCAAGGCGTCTGAAGAGTACAGGCTATTCTGTACAACAAGATTATTCGCTGAATATGAGAAGAAGGAGGGCTAAACTCCTTCTGGTTCGAAGAGAAATCTTGCGTCTGAACTCTTCTTTAAAGGTGTTTGTCACCTACGACCGTCTTTTTGTTCAAGCTCAGCGTTTTAATCTCAGTCATGATGGAAGAAGTCTTGTCTCTGGCTCTGAGGACGCAGTTGTTAAGTTGAGTGACGCTGTAGGCAAGGACATGTCTTCTTTTCTTCTGGCGGTCCTCTCGGATTCTCTTCCTCGAGATTATTTTACTTCACCATCTGTATTTCAGCAAACTTCGTCCACATCTCAGACACTGCATACATGAGATCTCGTCGTCTGCCGGCAGGTTCCTGACAATTCAGCTGAGTGTGTGGTGCAATCATTGTCTATTATAGCTTACAATATAGCTGGTTTAAAAAATAAAATTGATGATGTCTTTTTTTTTGAATTTTTGAATGGTTTTGATATTTTTATTTTATTGGAAACATTTATCGAAGAGAATAATTTTAGTTTTTATGAAACGTATTTTGTTAATTATAAGTTATGTTGGATCCCTGCAGTTAAATCTGCTAAATTTGGCAGGGCAATTGGTGGTCAATTATATATATGCTATTAGGTCTAAGTTTTATAATAAGTGCGTTAAATTTCGTGTTTTAGAGGGAATTAATTTAATTTCAATTAATAATAATTTTAATTCCGAAGTATTCATTTTACCTTTGTATTTGAATTGTAACTTTTGGGATGATAATTTTAATGAGCTATGTAATTTTTTAGTGCTATTTTCTCATCTTAAATTTATACTAATTGGCGATGTTAATGTAAGAATTGGTAACTCACAGGTTCTTCCTGATGATTTGTTATTGGATAATCCAAGCTGCTGTTTAACCAGAAATTCTAAGGATAAAGTACTCAATGGGAGAGGCATTAAATTTGTTGACCTTTGTGATAGTTATGGTTTAGTAATTTTAAACGGAAGATTTCATGGGGATTTGGATGGTGAACTCACTTTTATTGGAAGTATGGGGAGCTCCGTTAATGATCTCTGCTGTGTTTCTGTTGATTTTATTCCAAGTATATTAGAATTTAGAGTATTGCCGGTAAATTTTTCTGACCATCTTCCACTTTTTCTTTCGGTATCTTTGTTCTCAAGCCCATCAGAAAATATTTTGCCATTACTTCCCCAATTAGCTTGGTTCAATAAGGACTTAGAGCAATATAAAGCCGTTCTAGAGTCCAGCACAAATAAAATTTCTAGTTTTCCTTTAAGTATTCAGGAATACTTGGATGTTCTCTTAAATTTAATTAAATCTTCATGTCCTCGGAGCTCTGGTTCTGCCTCGGTTGTAAGGGCTTCCCGTAAGAAATGTTGGTTCGATACTCATTGTTTCAGAGCTCGAAAGAAATCTTTCGCTTTATTAAAATTGTTTCGTATGACAAATTCTGATTTAGTTAGAAGGGCTTATCTGGAAGCAAATAATTTCTATAAAGTTTTGTGTCAAAAAAAGAAAAAAGAATTCTATAGTTCCTTGAACGCTCAGTTTAGATCGTTGGATAATTCTAAAGATTTTTGGAATTTAGTTTCCCACTTTAAACGAAAAAATTTTATTTGTAGTAGTAATATTTCTATGAATGAGTGGGCCTCGCATTTTAAATTATTTTTAAATCCAGTTCTGTCTGCCTCAGCCGTTATGTATGCTGAGCCCCTTAATCGCTCTGTCATGCTTGATTCTCCCTTTACTTTGGAGGAGTTACATATTGTTTTGTCCAAAGCTAAGAACAATAAGGCTCCCGGATTTGACCGGGTGACGTATGAATTTTATAAAAATGCTCCTGAGGTTTTCCATGAAAAAATGCTTGTCTTATTCAATAGAATGTATGATATGGAGTGTACCCCGTCTTCTTTTGGTAGGTCATTGATTTTTCCATTATTTAAGAAAGGTAATGTTGATGATGTGGCCAATTATAGGGGCATTTCATGCTTGGATTCGATTGCAAAGATTTTTGTTGGCCTCTTACTTCTCCGCCTTGAAAGTTTTGTCGTGGATAATTGTCTTTTGAGTGAGTGCCAATCTGGCTTCCGGAGAGGTTACTCGACATTGGATAATTTGTTTGTTTTAATGAACACAATTGAAATTAAACTCCTGCGTCGCGGAGGCAAGCTTTACTGTTTTTTTATTGATCTTAAGGCGGCTTTTGATTCGGTAGATCGAGGATCTCTGTATCTGAAACTCTTTAATTTGGGTGTATCATCAAAATTTATCAACACTTTAAAAAGCCTTTATTCTGAAGCTTCCTCCGCTGTCAGGGGTAGGGTGGGAATTACGGAGTTTTTTAGAGTTAAGAATGGTCTTCGCCAGGGCTGCCTTCTTAGTCCGATCCTATTCTCTCTTTTTTTAGATGATTTGCCTTTGGCGCTCGAGGGTGGAGTAAGAATTGGTGGCACCGTAATTAATACTCTGATGTATGCGGACGACCTGCTCCTCCTGGCGGAAGACCCTTTTACCCTTCAGAGAAACATTCGTATTCTGGAATCCTATTGTGATCAATGGAATCTCACGGTTAACCTAAACAAATCTAAGGTCCTGGTTTTTAGAAAGGGTGGTAGACTTTCCTCAAAGGAACGATGGTTCTTCAAAGGTACGCCTATTGAAACTGTGAATCAATACAAGTATTTAGGCGTAACACTGACATCTCGTTTATCTATGTCTAATCATCTAGCTGAAAGAATATCGGTTGCTAAGTTTGGCATTAATAGGTTATGGTCCGATTTTGTTTGTAATAAATTAGTACCTCCTTCATCTAAATATAATTTTTTTAAAGCGGTTTCACGTTCTATTGTGTGTTACGCTGCCCAAATCTGGGGTTTTCAGCTGTATGATTTGTTAGAAAGGTTTCACCGTTTTTTTATTAAAAAGTTATTTGGACTTCCTGCATATACTCCTAACTATATGCTTTCTCTGGAAACTTCCTCCACTCTTCTTCATGTATTTACGTTAAATTTGCACTTCCGGTATATTACTAAAATTATTAAACTCCCACAACATCGATTTGCCCGAATCGTAGCGCTGGAAGTTGTTAAGAAAAAAGTACTCTGGTTTAAACATTGGATGTCCTTGGCGGAAAAATATTCTTGCGAGTTTGATTCAGGGTTGGATAGTTTTGACAAGTGGCAAGCTCAGTTGTCGACCATGGTGCAGCGTTTGAGAATGAGGCATTATGAGGAATGTGAGCGGAGAGCCCGTCAGTCTATCAGGGTGTCCTTGTATAGAGATTTAAATTACTCTTTAGACGTCTTAAATTTAGAGTCCAGCACGGTGGAAGTTTCACTCGCGGATTTGGGTTGGTTTTTTAAGTTACGATGTGAATTGCTTTATTTAAATTATAACCCTTGGTTTGAAAGAGAGCTTAGTTGCTGCTCTTTGTGTAATCTCCGCGTGAGGGAGGATATATTCCACTTTTTGGGGGTTTGTCCGATACTTTCTGAATTCAGATATCCCTATTTAGGTGCAAAAACATTATCAAAAGATCAGTTAGTTCAGCTTCTTAATGGGCACAAGTTTATGAGCCTTATTAAATTTGCGCAACAAGCTTGGATTTATCGCCAAAACTTAGTAAAAGAATTTAACTTTACCTAGTTTCTATTATTTAGTATCCTTATTTCTTTTTTTTCTTTTTTTTTATGTAACATCAACCAAAGTTTTAATTTTATTTAATTAACTAATATGTTGGTTTTTATTGTTCTGTTAGATTACTTTTACCTTCATTCTGTAATTTTTATTTTTGATCTGAAGCATTAGTTATGTACATTTGATTTATTATATAATAACATAGGTATTCTCATAATATTATTCGCTTTGTAATTATCTTTGAGCGATTAGCATTTTTGTTCATCAAGTATTTCAAGTTATTATTATTACTATTACTTTCTCCTTTTTTTGTTTTTTTATTTTTTATTTAGTCACTATTTTATTTATTTATTTTATTTTATTTTATTTTTTTTCTTTCTTCCTCATTATCAACCTCCGGCAGACGGTTTTACCATGCCGTAGAATGTCAAGAATGTATTTTGTTGTTACTTTGTCATTATGAAATAAAGCATTATTATTATTATTATTATTATTATAGAACCTTTAGAAGAAATAAGTAGACATGCTAGGAAAAAATCTAAAATAGATGATTATAAGGGTGGTAGCATAATTAAACAAGAAGAAGAAGACGAGATGGAAGCATAAGTAAACAAGAAGAAGAATTAGAAGATGATGAAGAGGAGGAAATGGTAAAATCTTATATAAATTTAAAGCAACCAGAACGTGATTTACAATATGGTATAAAATTTACTCATTCTGGAGGAAAAATGACAATAGGTAATAAAGAAATTTCCATAAATACTAATAATGATTTCATTATTGATAAACATAGATTTAAGGGAACAAAGGGGTTATATGAATTACTGTTTAAAACAAACCTCAAACATTATAACGATGGCGATTTAAAATCATACAAAGAAATTCTGTTATTATCAAACGCTCATAGAAGACATTATAGTGAAGAGAAACCAATTAATGCTAATCGAGGGATAAAATATAATTTAATCATATCAAAATTGTTTCCATTCTCAGTAACACCTAGCAAAAAAGGCTATGGATTCATGAAAAATGATGATGTAGTCTACGAATACTACAACGATCCTAATGAATTGATGGACAGATTAAAATTATGTCTAGCCTCGGAACAAAGTGGAAATAATAGTTTAGGAAATGAAATAATTTCAATTATAAGTGAGCTGAAGGAAGATGGTTACATCAGTTAAGTGGAACAGTGCAAATAGAGGACATGTCCATCGATAAATTTGGAGGATCTTCAGAAATACATCATCATCAAGATTTGTATGATATTTATAATATTGGCAATGATACATATGTAGACTTCAAACATAAAACAATAACAGGAGTTAATACGCCTAAAAAAGGATTAGACGTTGTGAATAAAGAATATTTGGAAAAGTTTATTCTTAAAGAAGATATCGTCACTAAATCATATCTTCAAGAATACATCAACGATTATGACAGTAAAAGAGTGGAAAATGAAAGGAACCTTTTGCATCAGATATTTGCTACGATTAGAAATAGAATAAGTGAATGGCCTGAACATATGAATGTGACAATACAAATGCTTAGAGACCTTCTTCAGTATCCATGAAAACATGTCTACGATAAAAAAGGAAATAGTTGATGAGTTAATGGCACCTGCTAGAATTCGATTTAAAAGGAGAGAAACTGTACCAAAAGGAATTGATGACTTATGGCAAATCGATTTACTACATGTTAAGCAGTATGCAAAGTATAATAAAAACAATACTTTCATTTTAACTGTAATTGATTGTTTTTCCAAATATGCTTGGGCTGTACCAGTGAAGACAAAAAATGCTAATGATGTTACCAGTGCTATGAACAAGATATTCCAACAATCTGGAAGAGTGCCTAAAAATATTCAATCCGATCGGGGTTTAGAATTTTATAATTCCAAATTTCAACAGCTTATGAAAAAACATAACATAAATCATTATAGTACTAATTCATCTATAAAAGCGTCAATAGTGGAACGATTCAATAGATCATTACTTGGTAGAATTTATAAACATTTTCATTACAATGGTTCGTATAAATATTTAAATATATTACCAACAATTCTCGATGAATACAATAATACAATTCACTCTGCAATTAAAATGAAACCAGTTGAAGTTAATAAAGGAAATGAAAAAAGTATATTGAAAAATATTTTATTAAAACAAACGAGCAGCAAGAAAACTCTAAATGTTGGCACAGCTGTTAGGATATCGAAGATTAAAAATATATTTGCCAAAGGTTATAAGGGTAATTGGTCTACGGAGATTTTTTACATTTATACTGTACATAATACAGAACCGATTACTTACACTTTACAAGATGAAAATAACCAAATTATCAAGGTAAATGGTATCGTGAAGAATTATCTCCTGTCAAACATGATAAAGTCTATTTAATTGAAAAAATACTGCAAAGAAAACATGATAAAGTGTTGGTAAAGTATTTAGGAATGAACAGTAAAGGATGGATCAAAAAACAAGACTTGGTATAGTAAAAAAAAAAATTTATTGTTGTATTTCATGTAATACATTATTGTGTTTGTTAATATCTATATCAACACAATTATCATTTTCAGTATTATGTACTTCATCTGTAAAGTACATAGTATTTTCCAATGTTATTATTAGCATTAATTTATGTAAATAATTGTTAATTATCCAAGCATTATGTATAATTGACATTATTTGGTTTTTATTTAAATATATTTCTTTAATTATCACATCTGGTGTTGTTGTTATTGTTTCCTTAAGTGTTAACACTTTTCCTTTTTTATGCGTAAGATACATGGAGAGGGTGCTGTCTTCCATAAGCATCGTCACATCTGCATTTATATTTTTCGTCCTCCCAAAATATGAAACGATATCACCAAATTTCTGCTGTAGATGATGCCAATGAACGAGTGTTAAATTGATTCCAATACGTCTCTTTACTATTTGCACCACAACGTTATAATTATCACCATTATGTTTTGTTAGCCCCACTAACAGTTTGAAACTTCTTTTAAACTGTAAAAGAGATGTGGACTAATGAAGAGCGTCACTCATGTTTATTGTATAATGTTTTCAATCAGACTGATTAAAAAAATGATTTGGTGATCAACTAGTTCAGTAAGATACCGCCAGTGGCGGAGTGAGGGATAGTTGGTCCATATTCAATCTACAATTAGATGATGAAATGCTGACAAGTGTCAGTATGGCTAGAGTAGTTGGAAGAGGTATTATCGACTCTGCAATCAATAAACTTCCTTTTGAATTACATCTCCCTGGTTATAGATTTTGCGGCCCTGGAACTAAATTACAACAAAGAATAAATCTAAGTGGTATAAATCCATTAGATGATGCTTGTAAAGCTCATGATATTGCATATTCACAACATAAAAATTTAGAAGCAAGACATAAAGCCGATCAAATATTGGAACAAGAAGCTTGGAAAAGACTCCTAGCTAAAGATTCTTCGCTCGCAGAGAAAACCAGTGCATTGTTGGTGGGAAATATAATGAAAGCTAAAGTTAAATATGGAGCTGGCAAAAAGCGACATCGTCCTTCATTTAATCAATTATTAAAAGCAGCAGCAGTTGGAAAAAAGAATAATAGCGGTGATGTGTTGAAATCGGTTAAATGTGCTTTGAAAAAAGCTAAAGATTACCTAAAAACAAAACCAAATAATATTAAAGCACCAAGAGTTATTCCATTGAGGAAGAAACCATGGGTAGGAGGCGTACTACCGCTAATTCCAATACTTGCAGGCCTGTCGGCGTTAGGTTCATTGGCTGGAGGTGCAGCAACCATAGTGAGAACAGTAAAAGACATAGATCAAGCGAAAAAAACTCTTCAAGAACAAAAAAGACACAATATGGCTATGGAAGGACAGAAGGTTGGGCAAGGACTCTACCTGAAACCGTATGGAAAAGGTTTAGGCCTTTATCTAAAACCTTACAACAGAAATTAAATCTACCAAATCGGGCACTTACAAATTATGATATAACTAAGGTTGCCAACAAATATTTACCACATTTCCGAGGCGTATTCATGAGAGATAATCTACCATCACGTCCTAGGACTCAAGAACAAGGTATAATCAATTTGGATTCTTCAAAGAATACTGGTACTCATTGGACAGCATATTCTAAAAAGGGAAATAAAGTGTTCTATTTTGGTAGTTTTGGTAATTTAAAACCACCTAAAGAATTGTTAAAGTATTTAAAGCAGTGTGACATCTATTATAATAGAGAACGCTATCAAAAGCGAAACCCTTGGAACTGTGGACATTTATCTTTACAGTTTTTGATGAGAGAGCAAGCGGCAAACAATGTCTAGCTATTCTTTTCTTCTATCTGGTGTTGATTCTGTATTGCATGCATCCATATTTCCACCATTGGAATTGGCTGCAAATAGAAATTATAGTGTTGGACTATTACGATTAGAAACGTACAATTCAATACCAAATGTGGAGGCTGGAGTGAACAATAAATTCCATTTCAATTTCAATAATAAATCATATGTTATAGAAATACCAACTGGTACGTATGAAATTGGTGCTATTGAAAGATATCTTAGATCGCAGTTGTCGAACAAAAAGCAAAGTCTTTAACGTATTGTGATTTGGTGTTGCATTTAACGCCAAATCACAATACGTTAAAGACTTTGCTTAAAACAACATTTGAAGTGGATTTTTCACAACCCCACAGTATTGGGCCACTATTGGGGTTCAATAAAGTGATTTTACCACCGAACAAAACACACATCTCCAACAATATTATAGATATAAATCCGGTGAATGCGATCAGTGTTGAGTGTAAAATTGTAAGTGGATCATATAATAATGAAAACCCAAGTCACAGTTTACACACATTTTCACCATTAGTGGCAGCAGGTTATAAAATAGTGGAAGCTCCATCACCAGTTATTTACCTACCCATTAATACAAATTATATCGACAATATCAGTGTAAGATTGGTAGATCAAGCCGGACGTATGATATACTTCAGAAAGGAAAGAATTACAATTTGTCTACATATAAAGGAAGGATAATGGGTATTGATTTTAACAACATTTTTTCTTCTTCTTCTTCTTCGGGCAATAATTGTATACTTAAAGCAAAACAAGGAAAAAGTAACATCAGTGCTAAAGCAGAAAGTGAACAACAACGACGTCGACCTTTATCAATAAGCAACGTCAAGTTTTTAAAATCGATAGGATACAAAGTGCACAGATATGGATCACATATTAAACATTAATCAAGAGGTTACTTTCAACGACAATATTGAAAGCTATGAATATCATTCGTACACGCCATTTAACTCATCAGGCCTATCAAATAATGATGAAATTCGCATCACCATGTTCCAAACTGATGTGTACACATTACCAAGTGAAAGTTATCTGTTCATCGAAGGCAAGTTGGAGAAAGGCGCAGCTGAAAATGCTACTTATGCCAAACTAATAAACAATGCTTTTGCATTTCTATTTGATGAAATTAGATTTGAAATTAATTCAGTGGAAGTTGATAGTGTTAGAAATGTTGGTATTGCTAGCACATTGAAAATGTATGCATGTTTTTTCCCCTCTCAAGTTAGAGCTTTGGAAAATGCTGGAATTGTTGACCCAAATGAGGCTAACACATCAACTACAGTTAATGCAGGACAGCGTTTCAACGTTTGTCTACCATTTAGATATCTATTAAATTTCTTTGAAGATTATAAGAAAATATTGGTA